>JALBCR010004299.1:0-202062 GCA_030710515.1 Abscondita cerata | reverse complement strand
TCATTGTACTTCGTTCCGGTTACGTATTGCTGTACGAATCAAATGTGAATTTTACTGATATAGCCCGAATAGACTTTCATTGGGAATTTAACGAGATGTTTGTAAAAAGCCACGAGAGTGATTTTGTCCAACAGATCGAGTTAAATTACTTATATGAAGTAAGTGCGAGAAAAAAATGTAAAATAATAGGCTTCAAAATCTGTGCTCCAGTGGTGCTTGTTAAGACAATTCCAAGAATTAGTATCTTATAAAAAGCGCAGAAAGCTTAATAAGATTATAAATAAGAAAGAATGAAACTATACCGTATTTTCCAGAACAAAGTTTTCAATTTCACATAATATTTTAGCTTTAGCAAATATACCTACATAATTGTTTACCTTATAACTATGTACAAGTATTAGATTATTATTTTTATGCAAATTTTAATTTTTGTTGCGTAATGGTTTAAGGTAAAAATAATGATTCGTTTTTAATTAATAGTACCACATCCTATAGTTTTTGATAAAATTATCTCATTAATCACGCTTATTTACTGCTTGTATTACCTACGTAAATATAAACTATACTAATTTATTATATAATTATACTAAAAAGGGTTGTAGTTAATAAAATGAAAAAGGATTGCAAATATAAATACCTCAATTCTTATCTGTACCTCATAAATTCGTTGTATTATAAATCTCCTATTCCATATCCCATAATCCTTGTGGTTCATCGTAAAAGTATTCTGAATCCTGACAGAGGATGCCAACGCCAGAGAAACGTGACTGGCCTTATTTACCATTTACAAGAATGCTATTAACATTTAAGCATATCATAGTTTATTTTAAGGTATTCAATAATTTGATTTGTACCTACATATTATACGAATGCGTATCAATACTTTTTAGAACCCGTTTAATAAGAAAGTGCAAATCAGTTTGGATTCAACACAATTCTTATTGCGTATTTTACATTTGCTTTAGGATGTTCAACCCTCATATATTTTTGCATAATTTATATGAAATCCTGCTACAGTAGTTTTCCTTATTATGAAAACTCTTTACTTTGTATGTAATATGAAACTTATTGCCTTATAAAATAATGTATTTAAATACGAAATAAAAATTTTAAAATGTCTTAATTTACTTTACTTCAAAGGAAAATGCAAGCAATGCTAACTTCAACTTCTAAGTAAATGTCTGTAAATAATGTAATGATGATTAAATTTTGGTACTTAATGTTACTTATTTTCTTTGTTTTTCTTTAATTTATCATTTTATTATCTTGAAATTGAAGTGAAGTTTTTAGTCTTATATACAGGAGACGTACCGAAAACAGAAACCGACAGGTTTTCGTTCATTTATACCCAGATATCCCAAAAAATGTTAAAAGTTTAGAATCATCAGGTTGATATAATTTCAACATTGTTGTGCAATTTTTTTAAATTTTTATCACATCTCCATTCTAAGTGCTAAAAAATGATTACTTAATAATGTGGTTCTTCATTCAATAACAGAGTTTGTAGTGGCTACCACCGTCTTCCATACACAAAAACAATTTGCCTCAAAATATTAGCAAAACATTTTGAAGCTTCTGTTGAGGGTTAGAGCGTATGCCCAACAGTTCATCTCCGCCGTTTCTATAAAAAAAAAAAAAAAAAAAAAAAAAAAAAAAAAAAAAAAAAAAAAAAAAAAAAAAAAAAAAAAAAAAAAAAAAAAAAAAAAAAAAAAAAAAAAAAAAAAATACAGGGTGTGTCTCGACGATAGCATGTTAGACGAATAATGAGAACGAAAAACCGATTCAGCTGAAAACTTGTAACTTTATACAAATGGACATGGTCTACTTACTGAAAATATTTTCATGGCGGTGTCACTTCCGGTTATACCGGAAGTGGATACCAACTTTGTTATTTTAAATACAATGCCCCAATTTTTATTTTATTTTCGGTTTCGCATAAAATTTTACGTCTTCTACTACCAGGTTTGGCGTACCTATCTCTTACCATTATTAATAAAAAAAATAATTTCAGGCCTTAGCAACGAAAATTTGAATCTACTGAAAAATTAATATTTCATGAAACATAAAAGGCAGATAAGCGAAACTTGTACAACGGTTAGACATGGTATTGGACTATGTTTTCAGTATTAGACATTTTTGAAATTTATTTCTTTAGGGGAGGTCTGGAGTAACGGTAGTTAAGAAAACTAAAATTGTCAAAGAGTCATTTTTTAAATTGCAACTTTGTTTTTTATATTCTCATTCGATGCATAATTTCATTAGACCTATCTGCTGATATATCATGTTCCTATACCTAAACTGAATAGTTTTCGTGTTATCAGCTTTTTCTACTTTTCTTGGAGATGATGTAGTAAATTAATAGACCCATTAATAGTGTGCTTTGTAATCTGTTTTGAAAGGTATCATACGGTAGACAGCAAAACAAATTGCAAAGAATACTATTAATTTAATACATCATCTCCAGAAAGAGTAAGCAACACGAAAAGAAAAAAAGTAGAATAAAAGCAGATAACACGAAAATCATTCAGTTTAGGTGTAGGAACATGATACATCAGCGGATAAGTAATTAAATTCTGCATCAAATGAGAATATAAAAACTCCTGTATATTTTTGCTTTTTAATACTGATTATTATGCCATATGCCATACTTTCGGGTATAGCTACATTTACATTATCTCCGCCGAATTAAATTTATTTATCCTCCAAAAATTAAAGTTGAAAACAATTATCTTAGTGAATTCCTTAAAGTGGAGGGACGAAATTAAACCACTATCCTGGTTTCAATATGCCGACGTTTCGCCCGATAAAAAAATTTGGAAATTCTAAAATTTCTGGACACTTAACTCTGTTTTCATTTAGCCAGATTTTGTATTTAGACATTGCTCAGGAAATGTTTCACTGTTTCAAGCTTCCTCAAATATATACTCAAAATTGTCTAACAGTCTTCAGACTATTCTACTTTATTTGTATCATAGAATAGATCATAGACAATTGTTATTTCTAGTAATACAAACTTTGGATCAAGAAATAGTATAACAGAGCATCTATTAGTGCAGCTACAGCTGAACTGAACTTGTGGATTTTCATTAATTATTAAACAACAGGAATAGCTATTTTGACCATACTAAATTAATTAATTTATATAAGCTAACAAAACATCTTATCAATATAGTGGTTTCGATGAAAAATTAGCACGTCTCTTAAAGTTTGAATTTTTATGCAAAGAGCTTGTTGTTGAGTACTAACGATGAGATTATAAAATTTTTATTAGTTTTACAACAGCTTTAAGGGTTGGGATACTTTATTTTATGAAGCACTTAGTGCTTCTAATCAAACGTGAGGTTGGCACGCTCATTAGAATTTGATTTTTCTATAAACTCTTGGGGAGATAATTTCTTTTATGAAGCACTAAGATCGACAATACAATTCTTTGTTGGTGTTATCATAGACGTGTTAGCATTCACTAACACATCAAACCTGCTCAAAGACTTTTGATCTGATAGTTTCTGATGTTTTTTCAAACGATATTGTTTTATACACGCCAAGTGAATACAAACAATACAAATTATTTAATGTAATGGCGCAGGTTGAGTAGACGTGTGTTGCGATTCAGCTACAAATCTATTATTCATACTGAAAGTAAGCATTAAAATTAATTTTTAATTTAATGGTGGAGTGATTAACTTAACAAGAGTGTATATAAAATCTACTGTGATGTTATATTAGACTAATTGGTTACATTAATACTAACAAATCTATTCATTATTAAATAAACTAGTGACTCCGATATCGCAATTATTATCAATACGCCAAACTTGCATTTTTAAATAAAGCTTGACCGTGAATATGCCAAATACAAGGTTAGCAACTAATGTAACTAATGTTAGTGAAAGTGATAAACTCGAGATTTTGTTTACTAAATTTGAACAAAAATTTGATGCTCGTATGGATATGATACTAAAAACTATAGATGAAAAAGTTAGTGTTGTGACTACTAAAGTAAACAAGCTGGATCAAGAACTAAATAACATGTCAGATAAATTAAACCGCATTGACTCTCAAACAAATAATTTAGAGCAATATTCGCGTAGATGTAACCTCTGTTTTTTTGGTATTAACGAAGTTATTGGCGAAAATACCGATGAAAACATTTTGTCACTTATAAAAGAGAAATTAAAAGTAGGGTTGACGTTAAATGATATAGAAAAATCCTATCGAATTGGTAAAAACGTGCAACATCTCCACGATTAATACTTGTTAAATTTGCATCCTATCGTATAAAGGCACAAGTTTTTTCACAAAAAAAACTTTTAAAAAACACAGGAATTACAATCAGCGAGGATCTACCTAAACTCAAATATCAGTTATTACAACTATCAAAAGAAAAACTAGGTCGTTCTAAAGTTTGGACCAATGATGGAAGAATTATTGGAATCTCTTCAAATGGTACTAAGAAATACATCACTTCAGCTTCGGATTTAGAAGCTATGTAATAGAAGTACTCTACTTGTTTTATTACTTCTATAAAACTGTTATATTAATTTTGTTATACTTATAACCATATACAAAAATATGCTTAAATTCAAAGAACAAAAAAAAAATTGAACGTAGCTGAGGCAACATTTGTTTTCTTGCTTTACTGTCGTTTAAAATTAGAATTACAAATTTGTTTTGTTGTCTTTTTTTTTTTTTTCATTTTTATTTTTGCTCATTTCTTTTTGATTGATTAATATGAGTAAAGGGCTAAAAATTGCACATTTAAATGTCAGGTCATTATTTGCACACTTTAATGATATTAAAGACATAATTTTAAATCATGATTTTGATATTTTTCCATGAGTGAAACGTGGCTAAATAGTTCTATTTCTACTAACGCATTACATATTGACGGTTATAATTTAATACGCAAAGATCGGTTATCACATGGTGGTGGCGTAGGTGTATATCTGAAGAAATCTATTAGTTACACAATTTTTAATATGGATAACAGTATCGAACATGTGTGGTTAAAACTTCAGTTATTTAACAAAAAATTGGGCTAGGTACTTGTTATAACCCATTAAAAAAACATATAAAGAGTTTATGGATATTTTTGAACATGCTTTTCCAAATGTTATGGCATCTGTTGATATTGCAATATGTCTAGGGGACTTTAACGTCAATCTACTCGAGGTGACTTCTGAGTCTGTATATGTTTCTTCAGTTTTTGAAGGTCTAGGTTTGCTGCAAATAGTCAACGAGCCAACGCGAGTAACTAATACAACAGCAACTCTTGTTGACTATATATTAATCTCAGATGAAAAATTAATTGCACAAAAAGGAGTATTATCAGTTCACCATGTAAGTGATCACGAATTGATTTACTGTAGTTTAAATTTACAAGTTACTTCTTCTAAATTTACATTCAAAACAGTGCGGAATTTTAAACATTTTGATTACAATAAATTTAATGGACATTTACGTGCTATACCTTGGAAGATAATCTATGAATTAGATAATATTAACAGCAAAATTGCATTTTTGAATGAAAATATTTTAATGTTGTTGGATTTATTTGCACCAATTATAACCATTCGCATTACAAAAGTTATTCTCCATGGCTTACCGAGAACATCCGTGAAATGATGAAGAGTAGAGACAAAGCATTAAAAAATTTAAAAATCTAAAAGTAACGATCACTGGATATTATACAAAAACTTGAGAAATATTGTTAATGTCGCAATTTTTAGAGAAAAAAATCACTTTATGAACAAAAATTTAACAAACAAAATAAGAAGGAACTTTGGCGTGAAATGAAAAATTTAAATATTGTTTACCAAAAAAATCACCAATTACCTGATCACCTAAACAACCCTGACGAGATGAATAATTTTTTTCTCACTTCTGTACAGCAATTACCATTGAATGATACTATTATTCAACGTTATCGTACAAATATAATGAAATCTATTCACGACTGTCTTATCTTCCGTCCTGTAGATGAAAATATAGTCTTTGAAGTTATACGTTCTATTAAAAGTAAAGCAATTGGCACAGACGGACTTGGAATTTCAACAATTTGCTTATGTTTACCTTTTTTGTTGCCTTACATAACTCATGTTATAAATTTTTGTATTTGCAATTCCGTTTTTCCGGATGCCTGGAAAACTGCATATGTAATTCCGCTTGGAAAGTGTAGTAACCCTACTTCTTTGAGAGATATTAGGCCGGTTAGTATTCTCCCTGCATTCTCGAAAATACTAGAAAAAATATTACAAAAACAATTGTGTTTACATTTACAAAAGTATAAGATCCTTCCACTGGAGCAATCGGGTTTTCGGTCTGGTCATAGTTGTAGCACAGCTTTGTTGCATGTAACGGATGACATAAGTGAAGCTAATGACAAAGGCAAACTAACATGGTTAATAACTTTAGATTTTTCTAAAGCATTTGATACCTTAAACCACGATATCCTTGTGTCAATTTTCCATTTTATTGGCCTGTCTGTTGATGCCATTAACTTATTGTCACATTATCTAACAAACCGTCAACAATGCGTAAGGTACTTAGACAAAATATCTTCATTTAAACCCATTAAACAAGGGATTCCCCAAGGATCTATTTTGGGACCAATTATGTTTAATATTTATATCTCCCAACTAAATCATAGTATAACGTCATGTAAATCTCATTTTTACGCTGACGATACTCAGCTGTATCTTTCTTTTGATCCCTCTGAGTTTCCCCAAGCAGTCGCTGCAATAAACTATGATCTAGATTGTATTTTAGAATATTGTAACAATCATAATCTAAGTATAAATCCACAAAAGTCAACAGCTATGCTATTTGGTAAACATACTTATAGAAACTTAATTAACCGAAACCAAATTATTAGATTAAATAATGTAGAAATTCCTGTCTGTCAGAATGTAAAGAATCTCGGAATGTATTTAGACAGTGATTTACGGTTTACACTACATGTATCTAAATATCTTCAAAAGCTTACTGTAACCTAAAAATATTTATCAAAATAGACACGTGTTATCTGAAAAAATTAAAATAACTTTATGCAATGTATTAATATTGTCTCTTTTTGACTATTGTGATGTAGTGTATGACGGATATTTAACAGCTTTCGATGTAAATAGAATTCAAAAACTACAAAACTCTTGTTTGCGTCTCATATTTGGTATAAGAAAATATGATAGGGTATCACATAAACTAAAAGACCTACAGTGGCTTAATATGAAAGCAAGGCGCACCTTACATACGTTTTGTCTTTTTCATAATATCGTAGTACATAAAACACCCACATATTTATACCAAAAATTAAATTTAGAACTGACGTACATACGATAAATATCAGATACAAAGGGTCTATTACGCCACCATCACATTCTACGGAAGCCTTCAAACGTTGTTTTTCTTATAGAATTTGTAAATATTATAATTCCTTACCATCCAATGTTAAAAAGTATAACGAGTCAAAGTTTAAATTATTTATTACCAATCATTTAAGTGTGTAATGTATGGCATTTTCTACACGTACTCAGACAATTGTAGTGACGATTTCACTTAGTGCCAAGAATTTAAGTGTTTTATTTATTATCTTTTTTTTCTTCTCTCTTTTTTTTAGGTTGAGTGGAAGAACAATAGGCAGATTTGAAATTTGCCATTGAACTCCGCCTTTGCAATTTATAAAAAAAATCTTTTATATTTTATGTATCTATTATGTATCTTTCTTTTTGCAATAAAGTCCTTTATTATTATTATTATTATTATTATTCTGGTGTCCTATGTGTCCTTTGAAATATAATGGTACTCTACAATATTCTCGGCGTTGGTCCCCCTTGAAGAAGTTCGATTTGTTTCTTACATTCCTTTCTTTTGTGGAATCCTTTGTGTCTAATAATTCTTAGTTATGATGTTTAGTATAAAAGCTGTAGTTATAATAATATTGTAGGCAGTTCTGTATTGTAAATGTTTATTTGTTGTGTATGTACCATATTGTAACACTATTAGCAACTTGAAGATGAAGAATTCGAAGGTTGTGTCGATAAAGAGTTTGATAATGAAAAAACGTGGGACGACAGACGCAGATGATATGGTAGAGGTAGTTGTGGAAAAAACGATGAGATGTCTATCCAATCAGAATAAATAGGAAATTATGGAGGTGGATTTTTATGGCATGCTTTATGGAACAGATGAAACCATTTGGCTGAAGGAGCCTCCGTTTATAGAAAAATCTCTCAAAGAACATAATTAGACACTCACCAGGTCCACATCGATCAATAGCGGAACCCAATAGTATAGCAAATATCTTCAAGTTATTCATTTCTCGTGAGATAGTAAAAGACATTGTAATTTATACCAATCAAAAGAGGCTCAAGAGAAATTGATAACCGAAATAATGTTGAAAAAAACAAAACTTAGAGAAAAGTAACCGATATGGAAATTTAGAGCAATCGTGAACCCGTAAGAATGCTATGGAAAGACAATTATTGCTTCAAGTAACCGATATACTCTGCATCATGACAAAACAAAATAGCCGCAACACAGACGTAATTGATGTCCAAAATTGCCATAAATGGTACAATCCAAATTCACATCTTACTGTAAACAATCAGCTTGTACCATTTCGTGGCAGGTACCTTTTCAAGGTATACATAAAGAGAATATGCCAAATATGGTATGAAAATTTGGGAAAGAATAAATAAAAGCTGCATCTCTAAAGGGTTTCTGCCGTGTCGAAACCGGCTTTTGCTTTTGTTATATGGACAAAATTTTATGAGTGGAGGCAAATAGAACTATTAGAGCCTCATTTACGACAGAGATAAGTGACCCTACTATAGGACTAAAGTTGTTTAAATCAACCAAAAGTAGTATTACTGAAACAATTAGAAATACCGCACACAAAAACCAGAACGAAACACAACAAACAACAAATAAACTGAAGAAAGGAAGATGTCATTTGCGCCCAAGGAACAAAATCAAAAAGTCAAAACCCAATATTCCCAATATAACAAGATTGTGTGTCCACTACATGGAAAAACGGTTACTGTGTGTAATAATTGTGAAAATTAAACGTAAATATGTATCTGCAATTTCTTTATCACTTATAAATTTATCAAAAATTTTGCTAACTTTTTTCATGCAAAAATCTTATTCATATCAATTCTACTGAATAATAAAACACGCACTGAGGTATACTTTCAAGAAAAATATTTGTATTAACTGTTATAAAAATCATGGAGTGTTAAAACAAATTGTAAAATCTAATGCTCCCATATGATAAATTTGTTTTTTAATATACATTGATTATTACTTGTTTTTATAAAACAAAAATAATTTGGCCATTATTTAAGGAGTGTAATTATTATTATTTTTGGGTACAAGTGGGTAATTATGATGAAAAGCAAGATAAGCAAGTGTTTTATGCTTACAAGTAAAAGAAGCCCAATTCTCACAAGAACTCTCAAAATTGTATTAAATTGTTAAAATTAGATAACATTTTGTTTAATACTGTTGAATTCCGTCCAAAGAAGAAAAGATTTGACAAAAGAGTTTTGTTTTCATATATTCATAATCTAAACTCTATTACAGAAATTTTAATCATGGGTTTATGTCTAAATCAATATTTGTGTGTGAATCTATATCTAGATCATCATTTACTACTACCAAATTAAAAGAAATGTAGGTTTTACCTAGTAACCTAATGTTATAATTATTATTAGTTACAGAACAACAGTAATATATTTTTTTTGAAACAGCAAAATACCAAAACTAATACATTATTTACTGTGTAGAACCGGCCCGTGTGGAAACAGCCTGCGTAGAATTGGTTGACGAGAACCGGACTACGTAGAAACGTCGGCGATGAACTGGCGGCGAAGACCGGGGGGTATAGAAAGGTCTCATAACGTCTGTTGTTGCAGATTAAATTAATAAAAATCTTGCAAAATTCATTATGTCGGATAATCATATTCATTTAGCTTAGAAGAAACTTAATTTCGTATGAATGAAATTTGTGATGTTTCAAAATTTGCTGAGAAGTAGTAACACTAATGCCTGATTCGGTAGCCAATTGCCTCGTGCTCTTGCAGGATTGATTACTTTATTTTTAACTGTGTTTGGAGCATTATACTTTTATTGGCTACAGATTCTAAATTCTGAACTTTTTGCACCAACTCAAATCATATGATTCAAAGCACATTAAAAATTATGTCTAAAACCATCTGTATCATTGTATTTATTATAATAGATACGTTTTAAATAAATTTTTCAAGATCTTCTAAGCATTTATTACGTATTACTTTTTTTTTTTTATTAATATTAAACGCCAACGTTTCAATCGACATGGGTGGTTAAAATCTACATCCTTCGTTATGCAAATATAGAGAGCCAACTCGTTTAAAAACATTGCTATTAGCATTTCCCTTGGAAGTGATCAAAGTAACTTAAAGTTGTTTGATAGCTACCTCAATAGCAACCTGTTCATTAGAAAATTCGGTTGCAACAGCAGCACTAGTGAGACATTTGTTTGCATCCAGCTGCACAGCACTACGGACTAACTTTCGGAACAATTCTACCTTTAGAGCTGAATCAAAATTTTGAGACGATAACTCGAATAGTTTTTCTTTAACAGTCAGTTGAGATTATCTTCCACATCGAAATGTCAGAGAAAGAAAAATTTGCCGAAAAAAAAATAAGTAAACCTGCAGTGGTTAGAGTACTCTGGATACGCTAAAGAGATTTCAGAAAGCACTAGAGAAAATTGTGCACAAAGATATGCAAAGATAATGCTCTATAAAATCCAAAAAGCTCCACGTCTCAAAAAGGATGAATTACAGTTTGTTAACATAGATGAATTAATTTAAAAAAAATAATAGCTAATGTCGGTAATTGGTCGTGGACAATTTGAAGATGTGGAGCAGTACAAAGCAAGTGCTTCTGAGGGGGAGGGGCACCTATGAGTTGTAACAATTGATCGCTAGCAACGTAGGGACTTAAGACAGAAAAGAACAAATGGTCTTTGTGGGGAGTGATACCTGGTGCTACTCTCTCGATAATTCACGGCGTCACTAAAACTTCCGAATCAATATCTTTCAAGGGTTTTATCCTAACATCATTTGGGCTCAACCTAGTCCTTATTCCTATCGTTCTTTAAACCTTTCCTGTTGTCCCTACTATACGGATGGTTGATTGGGCATTTACATAGGGTTGGTTATCATTTTTTTGGTTATACATCAAACCAATCAAACCGACCTAGACTGTTTTTTTCCTGTGCCTTGTCTAAATCCTTCTGGTCTGGTAACTTTGTTTCTTATTTGGCGATCCGATTTTAGCCGACTACTTTTCTACTAGCAACCTAGTTTCTGATAATTTTTTAGGCTTACTTTTGCTTTACTTTTCTCTGGAAATTATCAATTCTGCTTTTAGTGACTTTGTGGGTATTCAACTAATTTGCTAATAAAACGTTTGTTATCATTAGCCATTGGGTTAATGTATTTACAGTTTTCAGATTGATAAGTGTTGCGACATTTAGTGTCGGCTCGCTGTTAACGTAACACGTACGAAATGCAAGACACATAACTTGATTCTTGTACATAATTATTAGTGAATTAGCCCATCTAATAAATATCTTTCCTTAATTTGAAACTGAACAATTACTTTCCTAACGCAATTTAAAATATAAGCTTATTCTCTTTGTCTTACTGACAGGTTCTATTAACATTTAAGTAAAAATAAGGTTTTAGTGACTTAGTTTATGTATAAATCAATGAAAAAGTAAACCAACTAATGACTCTAAAGAAGACAAAGTAAATAAATCTGATTATAAAGCAAATTAAAAACATGTTTTCCAACTACAACAGTCAGCAGTCATGTTAAAAACAAGATAATCGTAAATTGCGAAAAATAAACATATATAAAAATTTTAAACAAGAATAAAGATCAATATAATATTAATACAATCCTGGATACACGTAAATAAGCCTTTTTTTATATTGGGTATATTTAATAGTGATTCGAAAAATTAGTTAAAACTCCCACAAACTTCACAAAGCCGTCATGTTCTTGTTCATTATAATAACAAAAATGTTTAAAAGTGGTATACTAATTGAATTTATTTCAGTCCACATTATTTTAATAACAAGCATTATTAAAGAAAAAAACGTGTCGAATACGGCTGCAGTAGTTTAAGCTATCTAATTAATTTAATAAATTATACGGTTCCGTTTGAACTACCGTTAACAACAACCGGCACCATTAGTAATGATATTTTATTAATTTATTGCTTGATTAGAATAAGTTTCATTGATAATTTTAGTATTATTACTCTATTGGTCTATAAATGTAGAATATATATATTTTTAGACAATATATAAAATCTCAAAAACTTACTGGTACTTTAAAACCAGCACTCCGCTGTATTCGTTGAAGTGTTTTCGGGTTGTTCATTTTACACTCGTGAGAACGTAAGTATACATTGCGTTTCTCGTCGTAATTCATGATGTGTAAGAATGACAACTTTTTATCTTTTTAAGCACTACTAGAATTTTCTATAAGAAATGTAATAAAATATTAAAGTTTTCGTATCTTGGCTTCGCTCAATTTATTTTACTACACACATATATTAAATGACATATTTTTTGCGTCTGAAGGTCCTTATTTTCGTGGAAGTGTAAAATATCAATTTATTTGCTAAGCTTCTTTTCCTGCATTAGCGCGGAAGTAATATTGGTAAACATATAACTTAATGTTCCTCAAAGCTCTTTGCTACAAGCAGATGATAAAATATATGAATAGAAAGCATGCAATTTTACTGTCAGGTACTTTAATATCAAATTATAGATAAATAACGCATTTTGAAATTATATTCTATAATATAATATAGCAAATCAATTTTAATTCCTTTTCAAAAAATACATGACAAAAGGTGAACTAAATAATTGTTATAATATATATCATTGGTTACATATAATTAATGAATTTGACAGGAATATACATGAAATATACTTTGTCAAAATTATAATTACATATATATACATCAATACAGGAAAAGGTAGCATTGACTGAGCAATGTTACCTGTTTTAATAGCAAATACTAAACAAAATTATTTCAGCCTAAGATGCTAGGCTGCCCTTTCTCTAATTACTGTTTTATGCGGTATGATGAACATTTTAGAATGAGCGTTCAGACTAGCTTAACTGATAAGCATTAGGCTACTTTCTAGAGAATTGAAGTGTTTGCAAGATCCAGTTTATGATAAAGCGCTTTGAACTGTTTCCTATTTTTAAATTGGTCTAGAATGTGACAGGATATAATGTTTTCTCAATTTTGGACCCAGATACAAAAAGATCGCCAAAATAAGCTTCTATTCACTTTTGGTAGTTTAATGATTTTTCTTTGAGCTCTAGTTTGTGTGCAAGAAACTGGAGTAAACTGATTATTGAGTTTAAAATATCATATTTTATTTCTTAATTACTTTGTTATTTACCTTTTTTTATATTAATAGGTAATTTATTAAAATACTTTTAGCATAGGACATAACTTCTCTGACCAATAGTTAGCATATGTATATGGCGGTAAAGTAACACTTTTATACCTTGAGTTTTATTGGATTATTTATATATTCACTTTTAAGTTCATTATATTGGTACATATGTAATAGAGTTTTTGGCCTCTAGCACTGTAAAACATTTAAGACAGGTGTCTATAAATAACAGGTAGCTTGATGTTTACACACAATATGGTAGTAATTAGGTAAAATCATCAAAAAACACTGGACGATTAGGGTGATTTAAGAAACAAACTTTGGGTACTATAATTAAGCCCGTGTAACAAACTACTTATTACCTATAATTATCCTGCTTGAAATAAATCGTTATGTTTTATTTTTAGCAAAAAAATAAATGCGTATAAATACCTTGGGAAGAGCGACATCTATTTTTGTACATTTTGAACCGAAACACAAATGACGTTTAACCTTTGTTTTTACAATGGTACATTCCACAACTATATATAAAAAACATTAATGGAATTATTTTAGATTTACGAGTAAAATGTGTATAACAGAGAAATGTGAAAGCATGTAGACTCTCCATTTATACATTTAAGGTGTAATGACGGGTAATTTATGGAATTAAATCAGGTAAGGCAAACAAAATAACTAACCTCAATTTCAAATTATTTATTTGTAGATATCCTGACTGACTTTCTAACATCCCTAAAAGCCATTCCCCTCTTTAATGCTTGCGTTTCCATGTAACCATTCATTAAAAGAATATACTTGAACCATGTAGAATTTATTCATAATTATCAAAATTTACAATAAAAATAATTTTTGCATGTTATTACTTATTTTCTCTCTCCACTGTACAATTGTTGTAAATGTTTACGTTTATTGTACAATGTTCTAAATTTGAAAATAAACCAGGAATCAGCTGTTCTGACTGAATATTTGTATTTAGAGGATTAGTAACGTTAACTTGTATTGCAGGTCTTTTACAGAAGTTGATGGTACTTCGGTGATCATTTCTGAAACTTCCTTTTTCTTTTTAAGGATTCTTCCACATAAGACTCGGCCACACTGCTACTTTTCCAACCGCCGTGTCTTTTCAACGATAGCAAATCACCACCTTGATTTACTAATAAGGTGGCCGAACTTCTGCGGAAACAATGGCCTGTAAATTCTTTAGGGTTTTCTAAATGTAAAAACTCTGCAATCTTTGAGGAATTGAACCTATAGTATTAATGCCTACAGGTGAGCTAAACATTTTCCCTTTTCATAACGCAGAAATAAACGATCATTGATTTTAGTTATTTTCATTCGTAGTGCCAAATACTTTTAAACGATCTTAACCCATTCTATATTCGATATAACAAAGAACGACTAACATTTGTTTTCGTTTAGGAATCTGAATAAGCAGGATATCATCCTTGAATTCAATGTCACTAATAACCATTTTAAATAATTCGTCCCTTCTACAAGCTCCAGATAATCCAATTATTAAAACAACCTGAAGATAAGTATGTAACTGTAATCTTGGTGCAAATGACAAATTTTTTTTTGCAGAATATAGGAAAATGTAAGTACTTACTTTCATTAATAAGAAATTATCATCTTGGGCTTGGTTGATAAAGGAAGATATGATCTGCCTCCAAAACTTTACTTTTCTTTGGTTTATGAAGTGCGGCCTTTCTTTTCAAGAAAGATATCAGTCTCGCATATTTTGAAATGTCTAAATTATCGTAAAGAGAAATACATGATCGTAGCATCGAATAGATAGCCCATAACGATTTGGTTTTTATCCACTAATTGTGTAAAATACGCAAGAAGAACATTTTCAGAGTAGACTTTTGCTTTATTTACGTTACAAACATTTTTGAAGACATTATACTGAGCTTCATACCGTACTTTTGATTTTACTGGTAGTAATTGTTTAGTAGCCCCATCTGCTAATTGCTTTATTTCAGGTGGTATTGAGTAAAACTAACATCACTATCGCTCATTTTGACTATCACAAAACAGAGTCACACAAATTATTTTTAATTTTTTGTATATGGGGACCAAAGCACACTATGTTTAAGCAAATCCAACAATCAATTATTTTTTTAATTTAGACTAAAAATTTGTCGGCCAAAAGCTTTATACAAAATCTCATGTGTTAAGTTCTTCTACAACGCTCCAACTAATAAGACAAGTTGTCGCGCTTTAAATTTGAACAACCGCATTCGAATGTAAATAGCTATTACAACAAACACTTGTCTAATGTTCAACGGTTTATACGGATCTTAATCATTCGCACCTATGATTTTAAGGATGCACCTCTAAAGTCGATCTAAAGGATCTAAAAATGTTTGGTAAAACCACTCCATCCTATGACAGCATAAGTCACAACACTACGAAACAATCCATAGTATATCTGTACTACCCGGTTTCTCGATAGCACTCGCCTAAGTCTGTAGAAGACATATAATAAATGTTTTGTTTTTTAATAATCTTTGCTATATGTAGATCCTATTTGATATTACAATCATACGTTGCACCTAAACATATAATATGTACAGCCTATTCAGATTCTGTCCATTTATTTGAATTCCAATATCTGGTGGAGTTTCTATAGTTACCAGACGTAATAAATACAGGCTTATTTATATTAAGCACAAGTTTATTTTATAGAATCACAGTAATAACATCTAACTTAGATGACATTGATAAATAAGTGCTTACCATGTTTTATTCAATGGAACTGCTGCGTTATCCGCTTATGTAACTGAGGTCACGTTAAAATTTAAGAGATTGTTAATGTACAAAATAAAAAGAAAGGTCAGAATAGAGCCTTGAGACACTCAATATTCATCGTAGGTGGTTGACTTTTAGTTCCATTAACCGTAGCACCTTTGTCAGATTACTTAAATAACTTACAAATAGTGATAAGCACACCCTATCACCTCCATATTGTACAGTTTGTATATAAAAGGATATTATGAGTTACTGTGTCAAATGCTTTGGAGTAATATAAAAACGCAATAATAGATTCTGGATTACTAGCACTCACGTTGTCATATATAAATTTACTTAATGGCCTTATAGGTATTTAGTACCTTTTCTTTTAAAAAAACAAATTGTTTATGGGTTATCAAGTTATACTTAATTGCAAATCCATATAAACCGTTAAACCTAATCTTTTCAAATCTTTAGTTAAATTAAGGAAATATTAATGCAATTGGTTGATAATTTCACTTTATAATTTTCTACAACCAACTTTGTATACAAGGCGTATATCACCAGCCTTAAATTGATGATGGACACTGGCCATACGAAATAAATTTATTAATTATATGCGTTAGTAACAAACAAGTTTAATAAATATAAGCCTGCCCTTCTGCTTTGTTCTTGAGTTCTTGAATAGTCCAGATACTGCTAATGTATTTGTTTGACTGAAAAAAAAGTATGCTGATTCATTTGGATTCTATTCCGATTATAACATAAACTGTAAAGGAATGGAGGCAACCTATTATTAAGATTAGCGTAACTACCGTTACTGAAAATTAACTAAAATAATTTGCTTTATTATAATTATTGTTATTTAAGTGAGTGGTAATCAGGATTTCGTTTTATTTGCCTATTTTTTGTTTTATTATCTAGTTTACTATAAACAAAAGTACCACAATTTTTAGTATCAATGTTTTGTACTGCTAATTTTTGTTTATGTTTATTTTTAGCGCTGTAGTAATGTTTGAAACACTCTTTCATAGTTTAAAAACTGTTTTCTTTTTTTAATAAATTCTCACAGTCGAATTCTTAAAGATTCAAAAATTTATTTTCATATTTACCGAGTTTATATAGAGGTGGTGTAATCTATGACTTTCTCGAATTTCATATTCTAGATTTACTTTTTAAGAGAGACTCTATTGATATCCTGGATTTTTCTTATTAAAAGATCTAGAATTTTCGTGGTTTTCAATGTCACAATTTCGGTCAACTTTCAGAAGCACATAGCATTAATAAGCTTTTTTTAATTTCGAATATAGCAATTTGTTTATATCTTAATATTATTTCCATGCTGTGAATTGGTAATAGATGTAATGGATCAATTATAAAATCAATCAGTTTACCTAAGTTGCTGAATAATTGTTTTTATAAAATTATTTGTCAATGCTAGGTTCCTTCATTAGTATTAAAAGAAGAATGAGTGCATGTATTTATCATTGATTATCCATTTTGCAGTAATTGATAAAAACAAACTTCAGTTTTTATCAAATTATAAGATCGACTAACTCTAAATTAAATGATTGGAGACATATTTATTGCTTAAAATGAATTGTTCATGATCTTTGATAGTTCATCAACTTCATAATCATTACACCGATATATTCACTGAAGATTTTATATACACTTTTACTAGTTAATTCAATTATCAAATATAGTGATTTTAATTCAATTGAATTATAAATCTAATGTTTTATAGTTGTACGTCATTTTTACGTAAATAATTAGGCCATCTGCTGTGTTAAACTACTGTTATTTGCGGAATATGTGTGTCCTTCAATTCCTAAATAGTTTGCTTTGTAAGCCGCGCTTTTGTGCATATGAGAGCTGTCTCTTATATTGTAATGATGTTAATGTTTCAATTGATACATTTTACGATATTGTTATGAAAGCTATCGTATCCTTTATTCCAGAAAAATTCTACAGTTGTACAAATTACCAATATGGTTTTTCTAGGCGTAGTATAAATACTTTAAAACTAAAAAATAAATCTTATAATCTATTTAAAATTGTGGAACGATAGAATTAAACTAAATCACTACATGAAAAACTGCTAAAGAACAACTCAAAAGACTACAAATGCACTCAAAATATTCAATCAAATATTCAGGATAACATATTAAAAGTTTTTGGAGCTTTGTAAATACAAAACTTAAATCTGACAATAACTTACCTAAAGTAATACTTATAATCAAGTAGAATATCACAAAGATTATGATATTGCTAATGCATTTAGTTCGTACTTTAATTCTGTCTACGAAAACTCAAAATTTAACAGCACTTATATGGCAACATAACAAATAATAACATTGTTTTAAATACGCTAGGAATAGATCCAGATATAGTTTTTAAAAACTTGTTAATTTGGAATGTAAACAAAGGGCCGGGTATAGATGGATTACCACCGTGTTTTCTTAAAAGATGTAGTCCTACTCTGGCGTTTACCGATACCAATTCTATTTAATCTTTGTATCACTACTGGATGTTTTCCAAATATCTGGAAAGATGCTCTAATAACACCTTTATTCAAAGTGGGAACAAATCTGAAATCTCAAATTTTCGCTCAATATCTATATAAATTCGATGTCAAAGGTTTTTTTGAACGATAGTATTCGATGCATACTTTCCACATACCATTCTGTGTTTATTGAACAACAACATGGTTTTACACCTGGAAAATCCACAGAAACAAATTTATTTATTTTTCAAATTTCATTGCTACCCACCTAGACAATGGTTCACAAGTTGATTGCTATTCACGACTTCCAAAAGCTTTTGACAAAGTCGATCATAAGCTGCTACTGTTTAAACTAGAGTCCTACGGTGTAAACGGCAAACTGTTAAAGTCTTACTTGGAAAATAAAAACACAATCGGTAAAATCAACAACGTTAAATCTAAACGACAAACGATATGTTCAGGGGTCCTACAAGGTTCATACCTTGGCTCTTTATTATTCTTATTTTTTATCAACGACATTGGTCAAAATTTAAATCCCAATTTTCTTCTGTTTGCCGATGATTTAAAAAAATCTATCGTAATATTAGAGGATCTTCAGATACTGAATTATTACAATCAGATTTAAATACAATAACTAATTGGTGTCAGCAAAACTACCTACCTATTAACCTTTTAACCGCTACTTAGCGGTATCTCATACCGTCACCATTTGTGTATTCTGTTTAGTTTTGAAAATAAATATTTCACAAGGGCGCATGTCTAAGTACCTTTCGGAAACGCTTTTAATACAAACGTTAGTAGTGCGAGAGAACAGTTGCAAACATCCATACTTACATTACTTGCATGATTTTTGTATGATAGGGTATCATATACCGGTAGTGTAGGGTAAGTGGTCATAAAACACGATATCAATGAATTTAATTACTTGCACATTTTATATGTTTTTATTGAATTATTTTTACTAAACATGTCACAACAAGCTGGACCATCTCGAATGCATCCTGATGACCCAAAATTTGAAGAATGGTGCATGAAAGTTTTAAATGAAGATAATACTTTTATTAGCGATGGTGATGATGGAAGCCATGTTTCTGAAAGTGAGCACGATACAGAATCATTGCAATCTGTAGATGACGACGACATGGAAACAGAAGAAGAATCAGAAAATGAACAACAGAGTTCAATAAGAAGACAAGATTTTTATTACGGACGAGAAAAGAAAAATCCTACTATATGGTACTTTTTGTTTGTAAACGTTCAAATCAATCAAGTAATTTTTATTACACAAAGCTTGAATGATATTTTAAATTAGTTTTTATGAGAATATTTTTAGTTTTTATTTCTTAAATTGTAGGTCGAAGCGACCGCCACCTGCAAACTCCAGAACACGAAGTCACAATTTAGTACGAAGTTTGCCTGGAATACGAGGGCCGGCTAAGGCGTTAGGTGACTACGCAAACCCTGTTGATGTGTGGGATTTACTGTTTACTAATACAATGATAAATAATATTATTATATATACCAACCAGAAAATGGCTCAATGCAGAGCAAAATATAAAAAATCAGGACCATGCAACAGTACAAGATGTAGATGTCATGGAAATGAAAGCCTTTTACGATTGCTTATATACTCAGAAGTTTTCAAGGCAGGCAGAGAGAGTATAGAGGGTTTGTTTGCAACAGATGGCACTGGAAGAGATGTTTTTAGATGTACCATGACGAGAAGGAGGTTTGAAACTTTATTAGTAGTGCTGAGATTTGATAATGCCATGGATCGAGAAGAAAGGAAAGAGTTGGATAGAGCGACAGCAATTTCAGGAATCTTCAAAAATTTCATTGACAACTCTCAACGAAACTTTTCCATAGGTTGTTTTGCTTGTATTGATGAAAGCTTAGTCCCTTTTAGAGGTCGCTGTGGATTTGTAATGTATATGCCGAAAAAGCCGGCTAAATACGGAATCAAGATTATGTGCCTTACAGATGCTAGAAATAATTATTTGTACAACGCCTATATTTATTGCGGAAGGGGCTCAGATAGTTACGACTTGTCGGCTGAAGAAAAAAAATGAAAGTTCCCACGCAGTCTGTCCTAAAGTTAGTAAAACCAATTGAAAAAAGTAACAGAAATGTAACAGCAGACAATTGGTTCAGCAGTTTAGAATTGGTGACAGAATTACAGAAAAAGGATTCACTTTTTGGGTACATTAAAAAGAATAAACCCATGATTCCTGCCTGTTTTTTGCCAGATAAAAAAAGAGAAATTGCAACCAAACTATATGCATATAATGACAATATTACTTTGCTTTCCTTTACTCCCAAGAAGAACAAAGCAGTATTGCTGATTTCATCCATGCACCATTTTCCAAAAGATGATTCTGATACAGGCAAACCAGAAATGATTGCTGATTATAATATGACCAAAGGAGGAGTAGATACTCTGGATAAGAAATGTAAAAATTATTCTTGTTGCAGAAGAACTCGAAGGTGGACAATGGCGGTATTCTTGCCAAATGATCAATATGTGCACAGTTAATGCCTATGTTTTATATCAAAGTTTCAAGAATTATAAACCCATGGATCGATGTGATTTCCTTAAAATATTGGCAAAAGTTTGATTACACCATTTATGCAACGGAGATATGATGAAAACCCTAAGTTGCCGAGGAACTAAAAAGTCGTATAGAATGTTTACTGCAAATAATTATAGCATCAGACGAAAAAGAAGCAAATGATGAACGACTCCAAACAAAGAAAACTTGTTTTTTATGTCCTTCTAAGTTAAAGAGAAAAATATTTTTGTTTGTAGAGAATGTCACAAACCAATTTGCTTAGAACACACAAAAAAATGTGTGATAACTGTGTAAAAACAGAAACAAAAATTAAAAAAGTTTATTATTATATTGCAATAGATATTTAATGCAGAAAAGGTATTTTATTTTTAATTTGTATTATTTTCTAAAGTTTCAATAAAGAAATATTAAAAAATAGTCTCAGATTAGTTAAACATATATGTATATAGCATAATATTCAACGATTTGTATATATAGCGGTATCTCATACCGATGGTAGCGAGTAACAAGCGTTTTTTCGTGGTAGCGGTTAAAGGTTAATATTACCAAATGTAAGATTCAAACATTCAGTAAAAAAAAAATACCACAATGTTATATAATTATCACATCACAATATTCTTATAGATCGCGTCAACCGTAATTGCCATTTGATGTTAGTATAATATCTAATAAAACAAATATCATCCTTTTTAAAAAACAAATTTACACATGTCTTCAATATTAATGTAATTAATGTAATTTAATTTAATTTAGCACGTATGATATATTTGTTTTTTTCTTTTTCTTTTTCCACTATATTACTCATAATATACATTTCTTAACTAGAACTTTATTTTATATAATACTATATACATATTTAATAGTTTTAATTACAATTAGTTTATAGTACCATTTAGGGATTGTTCTGTAGATGTACATAAACGAATAAATAAATAAATATCATTACATCTGGTTTACGTACTAAAATACCATTCATAGTTTCAAGCTTCAAAATGTTATTTCTTATAGTTGTTACGCAAATTTTTCCCCTGTAAAACCCAAAGAAAAGAATAAATAATTTTAACTGAGAAATCGTACACTACGGGTACTGCTTAACAAGTTCGATAAAATCTTAAAGAAAATTTAGCCAATCTTTCGATAACAAAAAAAAATTAATTATCTAATTCGAATACCGCTCCTCAACCAAAGTTAGTCAGCCCGACTTTAGCTCTTCCGGTTTCGTGGGTGGTACACAAAAAAATGGAATGGGAGCGCAAATATCCGAAATTAGGGAGCGCCACACTTTTTAGTAAAATTTCTAGCTAAAATCGGAATGAAACGCAGAAATCAAAGTACAATTCCTACTCGTATATTAACTTGTTACATTCAATATATAAATTCAAGTACAAAAGTGAAATCTACTTGGCCGTAACCCGTGATAAAATTCCATGCACAAATCGTAGTACGAGTTAGCGCATTTCGGTTTTTTTTTTTCTTTAAATAACATAAAACACAGGAGCATACGGAAAAAAATAAACGACGCATATACAAGTAATTAGATATAAGCTAAAACTATGGTGGACGATTAAATTAATTTTATAGTCGTAAGAGAAGCGCAGGTTCGTACGCAAACCGATAACCGTAATATCGAAAGCACACAAACACTTCGTTCCACGCGTCTTCGATAAATTGAATTGGTCAATAACGCGTTCGCTTATCGAAAACAGATGTACAAAATTTAGCATCAATTATCAGGTTCTCTTGTTTGGTTATTTTAAGAAGTAGCAAATAGGACGCGAAAATAATAGTACAAAAAGTCGAGAACACTTATCTGATATCCAGTAGCACGGATACTCGGTCTCCATCTGCTTCTGTAGTCGGCAGCGGTAGATAAAATGTGACTACAGATGAACGCCCAGAAATAGCCTTGCTTCCAGAAAGGGACCCAAAGGGAGGAAACAAAATGGAGGATCGAAATCCAATTTCAGCAATAAGCAATTAAATCCCTCGTCTGTCAGATTTTCTACGTCAATTCAACGAGGCTACAAATTAAGATAACGTAAATGCGCGTTTAAAACGCAAATTTCTATTACTTACGATTTCTTTGCATTAAAAGCACTAAATAAGCCAAAACGATATTAAAACATATTTTTGTTCACACCGCAACGCAAAATAATATATGCTGGCATAAATGAAGTACCTTTAGAAATTTTGTCGTGCTATGTTACTCGTATGGCGTGTCGAACAAGAACGGAAAACGAAAAACGTTTTGAAAGCGGACTAAAATTCAATTTTTGATAACGGCCAAAATTGCACGAAAAATGCAGCGTCACTACCTCTAGTGACCGCTACAACAATTTAAAAATTTCCGAAAAGCAGTGCGCTTAAAAATGTTATAACAACACGAACTAACAAACAAAATTATCGTTACATAGTTATTATGTTCACATGTAAGATGGTAAGCTCAGATTTAATGAAATATAGGATTAAATTAATTTCAGATGTTTCATTAAAACTTAATTATTCATTAAAAACTTAACTTTTCACTCAGATTATAATCAATTTAAATGAATTAAACGCAAATACTTCTTATAAACGTGAAATTAATTAATTGATTATGATTAGTCTACTGAAATTATTTTGACAGGGTATGGATCAGGGTTTCCAGGGATTATTTGTATCATTTTTCCCACTTCATCTTATAGCTTTCCAATTATGGATATCATTTGCAATTGTTTTAAGACTTTATTTATAAGTATCTTAACGGTAAAATTTTTCGTCAATGAAGAGTGGGTTCGGTTTTCTACTTTAGTAATAAATTTCTTTGATTTTTGTTAGTCATTATTATTGTTTTATAACTTGTTTCAGGATATGTAAAAAAATTTTTAAAATAAATTTATTGGCATAAGAGGGGTAAATTAAGTATAAGTTCTAAGTTTAATTAATAACCAACTACTCTAAAGCGAAATCATCAGTAAAATTAATTTATGTGGTATTTAAAACAATTTATTTCTGAATAATAATTATTACCTGAATAAGCTTAACTAAAGTTGCGCTTGATTAAGGTGTAAGTTGTTGTATAGGTAGACTTGAGTAGTTTTGTACTTCATCAAATACGTTTAATTCCAAGCGATTCGGCGAATACGAATTAATTTCTATTGTAACAAATACATAAATAAGATTTTTGCAAGTAGTGCGTTTCTACAACTAGTTAAACAAAACTCAACTACAAACGCGTTTCGTTAATTAAACACTTTAATACCTTTTAAGTATAACAAATTACGAACAGTTTTTGATTTCTTCATGATGGTTTGAACAAACTTAATTAACATTTCATATATAAATACGAGTGCTTTATACATCTTTCAAACATTCATATCGATTTGAAAAGAGTTTGTTATTAATACTTATAAAACTTCATTATTGTAATATAGTTTTGATGAACATTGTTTTTCTATTTATCTTGTACTTTTCTGATTATTTTAAATGAATAATTTAATAGTTTAAATTGATGTAAATTAATATATAAAAGTTTTATATTGTTTACTCATATAGATCTATTAAAATGTTCAATTTCAGACAAAATTAATTATACAATATGCAATTAATTATATTTGAATTTATTCATTGTTGTGTATTATGCAATGAACAAGTACATTTTAAAATTTAGTAAAGTTAGGTGTGACGTATGGTCAAGGCTATATTCGATAAGTGTGATAAGGAAAGGGGCATTTCTATTGTAACGTTGCTCTGGTTCTCAAGGTTTAATGCCATGCGGTCGTGGTTCAAAAATATACGTACTACTGTACATATATTAGAAAAATAACAAAATAAATCATATTAAACACAATCAAAATTATCTTATAAGTTTGACAGAATTTTTGAGCTCCACAAATTTTTAAACTTAAAAATTATCTTTAATAAGGGTGGAAAAAATTTGAAAACTACCAAAAACGACTTATTCTAGATAAACATGTTTTCCAAAGAAACATTTTAAATTAAACTAAGATACTTAAATTAAACACACCGTAGTTAGGCAATTAACAGGGAGAATAATTAATTATGCAAAAACTCTTTTCATTACATCCAAAATTTGATACTATTTGATACGATACTTTGTTCATTAACGAAAGACGGCAATGCCACCAATTTGTGGAACCTCTATTTAATCTGGTACTCAAAAAACTGGTGTTGTTATTCAAAAACTCACATGCACCACTCTTTTGAATTTGCAAAAACCAAAATTAAAGTAAGGATTAATTTGCTCCTTTTTTTATACCTGAACCTACCTAGAACTCTTTCTCAGTTCTGCCCGTATTCGTTATTCCTTTATAAAAAATATCCGTATCAAAAAAAGTGCATTGGACTCGTTTCGTTCTTTACGAGGTATTTTCGTGAAGATTTATATCATGTTAAAACGTTGAAATGGAACGTTACGATTGGTTTTGAATTCTATAGGTTTTAAATTTCAATTGTAATAAGCACAGATTGTAAAATTATAATAAATCAATTACGATACAGGTGTAGAAAAGTGGTTTAGACGACCGCTGTAGAACCTAACCATATGGCAATGCTCCCAGAAAATTTCAAATAATGTGGAGTCACCTTTTAAAAATATTAGTTCCTGTTTAACATATTGTAACAATATCTAACTCTGAAGATAAAAATATTCCGAGCGATAAAGTATTCGACGATAATGATATTTTATATAGGCCAAATGTGCCTCTAGATGTTGCAGGAGAAATAGAATTGTATAGTAATGAGTTGAGAGAAAGCTATCTAACGACGAAAAAAGAAAATATGATTGCAGAAAGAGAAGGAATATGAGAAAAATGGAGAAAGTCGGAATTACACAAGAGGGCAGGTGAACCAACAAAACTAGGAGAAGATCATTGCGGAAAAATCGCTTTATGAAATATGTTTGTTATTTTTCACTAATGAAGTTATCTCTTTTATTCGAAATCAAACAGAGTTTTATGTTCTAAAGAGGTAGAAACTTGCCAACATTTACTCATGTAGTTTATCTGAAGAAGAACTACTCCAGTTGAAATATTACCTACTACATTCTACAAATTGTTTTAAATCGTACACATTTATTTAGTAAAAAAGTTTTAACAAATTTGTGTACCCTCTGAAAAACATGTTCTTATTTCTAACGGTAATTTGTTAAATATTCTTTTACACGAATAAGGAGGTCCCTTCTAACAAGGATGTGTTATGCAGAGAAATAGAAAACTATATTTATCTCAGGTGTTGTAAGTATGATAGGCGTTCACGACTCATTTTAATCACGACTCATTTTAAAAAGCTTACCTTCAGCAAATGATTACTGGTCGACATCAGAAGATATGAAAGCACCAATTTTTACTAAAGTAAAGAATAGGAAAAATTCAGTACTAGTTGCAAAAGAAGCTGTACTGATAAGACTCAAAAAAACAAAAAAAAATTTCAATGCTTTGGAGTTTTCAGAAACACCTAAGTATTGACGAAGCCATGAGTGAAATTTATTGTGGAAAACGAGTGATACTTCAAATCCATTACGAAAACGGGTAGTAAATGGTATGTTATCGGTAATAGAAAATCCACCTAACCCACATTGCATATATTTTGACAATTCTTTACAAATTACGATATGGTAAAAGAATTGGTAGAATAGAAAAATTCGTGTTCGTGGAACTATTAGAACGAATAAGTGTCCACTTATCTCGTCAAAACTGTTGAAAAAGCAAGATAGAGATGCATATAATTTCAAATCGGATGGTACCGTACTGGCATTTCCTTTTTATCAACATTTGAATCCCAAAGAAAATATTCCATTCTTGTAATTTCAGAAATGTTGTCATCTCTCTACTGAAAGCGGACAGCGAAAAAGAAAATAGGTGGACCTTCTGCAACTGTACTGAAAGATATCAGATTTGATAGTTTAAATTACATATCTGTTACTGTCGATCAAAAGGACGATGTGTTGTTTGTCAGAAAAACACCATATTACAATGTAGTAAATGCAGAAAATGACTACACAAATTAGTTTGTTTTGAAGAGTATCATTCAAATTAGTGATTTTCATTACATTATTACAATTATTTAATTCACATACTCTAGACAATAAGTTTTATAATTTGACATGTAAAATGCAAAATAAATTAAATCTTTGTTCGTGAATACTAAAGTTGTTTCTTTAAAACACATTATATATTATTTTGGACATCATAAAAGGCCAATAACGTTCCCATTTTGGTAACATCATATGTTTTTTAAAACCATGATTACGGCATAAGTTTTAATTGTTTACTCCATTAATGTTGGTGTCAGTAACACGTTTTTGTAAAATGATTGTTTTGGTTATGCATAACACTGTGCGGCCTTTAAAGGTTAAACGTTTTGATTTGGAATTCAAAGTCTGTATACTATTGGCGCGGGTAATAAATCATAATTGCTTGAAATAATTCTTTATTTTCTTGTGAAAGCGGTACTTCTACGGTTAAGTAAAACCAATAAATTCTAACAAAATACGATCATTGTGCCGCTCTTGCAGCATATCGACCCATCTAGGGTCTGAGAACAATAGTTTAATCTGTGTAAACACGTTGCCATCAGCCCAGGTACTGACGAAACGAGAATCATAGCCGTAGATGTGGGTATTATACCAAGATACAAAAATAATGGTATATAATACGTAAGAAGTAAAATTTGTAATGTGATCTACTATACAAATAAAATAAATAACATATAAATAATATATGACATAAATATAAAATAAAATAGTAATGCAGATATCGTCAGTACATTTATTACAATTACAATTAATCGGACCGATTTTTAGGCATCAAAAGTAAATTTGGCTCAATTATAAAATTATGTGGTTGTCATGGAAACTTATCAAAATGAATAGATAAAAGTAACAGGCATAAAAATGTTCATTTAAATAACAAGACATTAGTAGGTAAAATAGGTATATTTAAAAATAACTGACAATACTCACTCATGGTTACAATAAATGGTGTTTAGAGAGTAGAACACTGTTTCAGGCACATTACGCTTGGTCATTTAACTTTCTTCCTCGTCTGAAATTTCCATTTCGGAATCAGAATCGCTGTCTTGTGTGTTTACTGATATAATAATTGGCTCCAATGTTATCTCTACTAAATTATCCAGTTGCCAACATTTGTCTTCTTCCTTAACGACATGAGATACACAGTTCTTCCATCTTTCAGGTGTTACTTTGTTTAATGCATTTTCAGAAGTTTTTCACGTCGTCGAGTTTAAAAGTGGTATTGTTACGAGCGACGTCACCTTTACTTGAGCCCAAACCAGCTCACAATGGTAAGGTGGTAAACGCAGTACTTCAATGCCCCGATTCTTTGCCATTTCGTCAATAACATGACGTATATACTTATTCTTATGAACTTTAACAATATCCAATAATTCTCTTTTCACCATGTCATCCTCAAAAGTTATATTCTTAACAGATAACCAATCTATAATTTCTGCTTTCCTCCAAGCGCTGGTAGGTAAATTTTCGTATCTTCGTGAGTGGTAGCTGGCGTTGTCCATAACTATTATAGATCCTTGGGGTATCAAATCTAGCATCTGCTCAAAATATTCTTCAAACACATTAGCATTCATGTCTTCGTGGTAGTCGCCAGTTTTCTTTGATTCGAATTCTAACAAACCACCATCTACAAAGCCATCTTCATTGCCAATATGAGTAATAATTAACCGTGTTCCTTTCCCAGAAGGCGGTCGAAATCCTGTCGATAGCCCTTCTATACCCGTAACGGTATTATCATGCCATGTTTTTTACGGTATGTCCTGCATTGATCCAGGTTTTATCCAAATAGAATATACGCCTGCCTTCACGCCTATATTTTCTTATTTCCCGAAGATAATTTCTCCTCCATGTAATAATCTCTTGTTTTCAATTAAAACGGATCTTCTATTTATCTTCTCCCAAGTAAACTTCAACTTGCGAAGAAGTTTCCACAGTGTTCTACGACTCATTTGGGGTAGATTGTCATCCTCATTTACTGCTAGTAAAATCTTATCGATTGTAGGAATCTCTTTCCGTAAGTAGAACGAGTGAACCTTTCTACGGACAGAATTCTCATTGCATCATCTAATTCCATCGGGCGCCGACCAGGAGATGAAAGTGGGTGAAGCTTGTCCCAAATTTTTCTTTCCCTCACTAGTTTATAAATGGTGGATTTTGATATTCCGTCATTGCAGAACATAATCCTACAATATCATCGACACTTTTTGCAGGGTGTTGACATCGAACAGCGTCATGCACATTTAAAATTATAATTTTTCATTAGCAGATAACGCACCACTTTCAACACGTTTTGCTGGTGAAAAGTTTTCCATTTCAAAATTATTTGCACTAACACACAAACAAACAAACAAGCCGATTCATTGCTAACAACAAACAACATAATTATCTGTAATCGCAGAAATTACAACCCGTCTGCCGTAATGACTGCGCTAACGACCCACTTTACCTGATGATAGATAATCCAACACACATTTTGACGCTAAAGAATAATTGTTTTAAAAGTACTTTATTTAGCTATATCGATTCTTAATTGTAATAATAAGAAACAAACCACATAATAGTAAATAATTTTTTTTGAAATATTCCACAGTTTAATAAGATACAAATAGATTCATAACTTTTGTAAAACTCAGTATACGTACCTATATAAAATTAAAATTTAAAATAGACAAATTGAGAAACGACACATTTGTCATTTATCGATTTTAGAGTTTAATTTTATTCTCTTTACAGAAAAAAATTAGCAAATTTTGTATACATAGCATTATGAAATATTAACTCACATTAACACACTCGTTATAAAGGTGTTTCTATAATCGACAGACAACGTTTTTGTCCCATAGCGGTTTTGTAATTTGAATTCTGATATAGGAACATGAACCCTTAAACAGCTTAGTTTAAGTTTAAAATAAAATTTGAATAAATCAAAAGTACCTTTAAATATTTTTTTAAATTAGATAACCAACGTGCTCTTCAATAAGTCATATTTTGACATAAATTAACTTTTCAAAAATTTAACCAGTAGAGGCTCTATAAGTGTTAGTGACAACTTTCAACCTCCTATTTTTACTCCACTGCACTGAGAAAATATTTTTCTTTAATTTTTTTTTAAATTCTCTGTTCATTTTTGGTCGAAAAAGTAATAACATTTTATGGTCCTAAAATAAACGGTATTAAAGAATTTGCTTTTAAACAAAGTCTGCAAGTATTAACATATTCCAAATTATTATGTGCAGTGCAATTTGTCCGTCGGCGTTTTGCTAAACAATTTGCTTCAATCCATACTATTAATTCGATTTTTGAAAAAGTGTAAGTGTAAAATTGTTCAAGAAGTAATACAAACTATTTTAAAGGTATTTATGATTTTTTGAAAATTTTTTATTTTTTTTTTATATTTTCAACACCCCGTATCTCAGCAACTAAGCCGTTTAAGGGTTTATGTTCCTATATCTAAATTCACCAATTTTTGAGACATTTTTGGGGTAGATCGTTGTCGGTCAAATATAGCAACTCCAAAAAAACTTTACTTGCGCATCTTCAACTGCCAATAACTATTTGTTATGTTAATTTTTGCTCAATTTGTTTCTATTTTTTTGATATAATTTAGTGAAAAGCACTTTTATTCAGTTGAATATTAAAGGTTTTTGAAATCTGTCGTCAGATCTTGAAATTGTGTCATTGTGCTTATATACGTAAATTTTCATTTAAAAATTGTGTAGATTATAACTTCCAAAGTTATATATTTATGTTTTTGAATCACAACGCTCGAGAAACTACCGATGAAGCTCAACTGTTGCTTGTTTGAATATCTATCCGCGTTAACGATCAATTCAAGTGAATATTTAATCAAAAACTGCATTTTCTTTGTGTTACAAATTCTTTGTCTAAAGCCAGAGAAAATATGTTTCTATGGCCATAATTCAAACGATGTTTAGTATGTGTTCCTGTTTCTAGCAAAAACCGCGCGCCTTTATTTTATTTTAAGAAACTGGGACGCTCTTTGAGTTTTCCGATTGTGACCTTCAACCATTGGTAAAAACGGTTAGTTTACACTATTTAGCGTTATGTGGATTTTCACACTTAATCTTGCTTAAATTACGGGCTTAATAAAAGGTCGACCATTGTTCCAAACTAATTCGTCAAAGCTACAGTATGATGGAACAAAAACAAATCTCTCCCATCTCTGAAAGTTTGTTAACATTACGTTAAAAAACCACCTATAATGACATCCGTTAACTTTAAATACACTATGTATTTTTTTAACAATAACCCAAGTGGCACAAAACATTTTTCCCAAGAAACATCGATCTACCTTATTGTTAGTTAATATAATCTTAACAATAATTTATATGTAATACTTTCCATAAATAGAAAACTATTTCTAAAATATTTTAAATATAAGTTTGACAAAAATTTAAAGCAAACCTTAGTAAAATATTTATACTATGTTTTTCTGGGTTATTGAACCGTGGTCTGTTGGAACTTTTTGCTATTCTTCCAAACTTTTCATTTGCTGCTGCGACAAACATTATCAGTAGGTGGGCGTAGAACTCGTTTCAAGTATAGCACTTCTTTCTTTCTGGATCTTCTACATTATTTATATTCTTGCTAGTACCACTTGACTGCTCATATGCGGATTCATGGCTGACAGATCTTACATGTTATACAGGGTGTTGTAAATTAGTAGGTCAAGCCATTAACTACACATTTTTTGAGCTAAAATAATTGGACTTTTATGATGACACTTTTAATTTGGGAGTGTCGTTTTCGAAATACAGGGTGTCAAAATAAAATTTGAAAAATTGATTTTTATTAGTAACTTCCGACTTTTACAGATATTTATTTACAATTTGGTACAGACGTTTCTTTTAGTTGACACACTTTCATAATTTTAGTGAAAATAGTTCAAGCACGAACGGCGAGAGGGGGCGGTAAGTTCATATTGACCCCTCAATCTTTTTTCTACACGCATGTAGTATCATAATATTTTTTTAATATAACATTTAATTACCTAACTTTCTTCCCTCTTGTAAAGTTTTAATTTGAGGCTTGGTTTACAAGATATTAAAACTTCATTACAGATCACAAGGATGGTATGCGGTAAATACCAGCCGATGATAATGGTGGCCGAATATCCTTTACCGAACGTACTTGCAGTGTATACTCAAAAATAGTATCTACGTTCTGTGTCTTAAGTATTCTGCTTATACGATTAGTAACGTTCTTTACACAAAGTAGGATCTTTCAATTGGTGAAGAAATATTGGTATTCTGTTTCTTCGGATGCATTGCTTTCCTAATTTTATGTTTGTTGTAACCATTTGCTTGTAACGCCATATCTAGGTGCCAGTTCTTGTGGAAGTGAAACGAGCTCATATAATTGGTTACCTAGATTGAGTAATGTTTTCAATACAGCTTCTTTTGTCTTGGATGATTGCTTAATTCTTTATGCTGGTAACGATTCAACTATCTTTATATGTATCAGTACATCCAGAAATGATAGTTGGTTATCGTTCTCTTCTTCCATGGTGACTTGGATTCGAGAATGACTGCTGTTTAAGTGGGTAAGGAAAGCCTGCAGTGCCGACTCTTCATGGATCCATACGAAGAAATTATCATTTCGTAGTAAAACCAGTGCTTTAGTTTTAGAAAAAAGTTTTTATGGTAGTTTCTGCCCATTGCAAAACCATCAATTTGTTCGTAATACTCATAATTTCATTTGAAGTACTTACAGGCAATTTATCGTAACCGTGGAAAACGTTGAACGTAAGGGAGTTGGAACGAGGTTGTACACTCATAGGTGAAATGATTTGGTAACTTCGTTATTGCAGTATTGGACACTGGCGGTATGAGAAATTGCATACACCGGAGATCGTGTAAAATATTGCTTCACATTTACACTTGCAACTTAACCAAGTTATCTAATGTATTATACTTCTTGCAATACAAATATTATACAAAAATTGAATTGAAGAATTTTTTGGCTGATTTCGCTTTCATTACCTTTATATTCTTTCGGGCTGCAAATACTTTTAATTACTACAATACAGTAAATTGATATCATTGGAATGTAACATTTTCTTTTAACAATGACTAATTTAGAATACAAAAGACATGTAGTTAGGTAATGTTCTTCTGATTAATTAAAATTTAAATTTTATATTCTCTGATTGACGTAATATATTATAGTTTATTATTAAATCACGACAGATGTGTAAGCAGTTACACAAGTCGATTCTTCGAATATGGTTAACAATTTCGAATCGCCTGCTGTTAGTTTGCAAGAGATTATAGAATAGCAAACAAACACCAAGAGTCACACCACAGCCGCTTCGTTCTTTTGGGACTCTTCAGGAATGAAATAACTCGAGTGTAACTTCACTATTATACAATTAATTATATCGAATAATAAGTGTTGCAAAATTTAGTGTTAAATTTAACGAAAATATAAAACGACGTGTAGCATTTTGAATTTAGGAAAACACTTTCAATGGGATACTGGTTAGTACGTAACTTCTATATTTAAGAAGTTACTATAACGAATAATTTCTGGGGGTTGATCATTGTCATGATATTTATATTGTAGGATAACATGTTAGAATGCATATTATCTTACTACATATCTTTACCCTAGTGAACTTGAAAACAACACTACACGAAATATTGAGATTATGTCCATTTTGCAAGAGCAGCACATTTTATTTTCTATGGCAAATTCAATGCTAACTAGATATAATTCTTGTTTAAATGTACAATATAATTAACTTGATAATTATGTTAACGAGCATTAAAATACATAATTACGTATATTTGACAGTTTACCATTGATTATAGAATGTTTGGTTTTACTTAATTGTAAATAACAAAATACAACGTTAACATTGTTGATACTGGAAAAAAGTTAATCTATACGATATGGAGCGGTTCATAAATTTTATAAAGTATCCATTCACTTTTATCTAGTGTTCCAATCAATACATTATCGTTACTCATACTTCCTTAAACACTATTAAAAGTGACTGCTTAAGTTTAAAGTGGTTCCGATGAAACCATATGTTTGACGACTTTACTTTAGTAAAAGTTGGTCGCTGGTATGATATTGTGGGTGGCAAACTAATAACTACTAATAATCAAATTATACCTAGACTACATAATTTTTTTTTTGATTATTAGAATTTAAAGACGTCAAATATAGAAATGTAAAATCGATAATTTCAATAATTTTTAATTTTTTATCATTGTGCTTTTTGATACAAAATTGACGTAGTCTTGAATACGAATTTTTTATAGACGTTAACGCATCTTATTTGCAAACGGTTTAAGGAAATTTTGTAATTTTGCATAAAAGCTTTATGTAAGTGATACTATTTTTAAAGTCGTTACTTTTGAACTTAAATAGCAAGAAGTCACTAGACTTACTAAAAACTAGTTCAGACTTTGTATATTTTCAGTTTCAAAACTCAATAGTTTTAACTTAGATTAAATTTTTATATTTATTATTTATTATTTAATATTATTGTAGCTTTGATATATGAATTGATTTAGCTTTAAAAAAAACTCGTTCTTGTTATTTTTTAATAAACATTTCGTTATGCTCTTGTAGGTTATAGCATCCTATGAATTGCAAGTACTGAATTATTCAACGATAAAAAGTTTTACCTAAAAAGTTTCTTTAATGCCCCTTTAAATCCATTTAGAGAAAAAAAACGTGTAGTTTGTAAGGTGCTTATTGAAGCGGTTGGATCTTAAGAAACTTAAAAACATTTTGTTAAAGTTTGCTTTGCATTTAAACTTTTTATCTTCCATCTGAAATGTAATTTAGATTTTTTTAAGGACGTTTTTATTACACATAGTTCGTATTAGCTCCTAACTATTTTTAGGCGCAATGGGTAAAAAAATATGAAAGATTATGATCACACCAATTTAATGATGAAGCAGTTTATGATTGATGGAAACACTTTTTGTTTACACACAATATTACCTTTCTTCTTACTAACGATAGATTGGATTTTTCAACGTCTATTGTATAAAAAAATGTTTATTAAAACAAAATATTTTATAAATGAAAGCAAAGGAGTGCTTATTACGTGAGGATAATGTGGTGGTAATGCTATTTAAACAGCAAACTTAAATGAAATAGATTGGCTTATGCAAATCTTGTTTAGAAAGTTATTTTAAACCTAATGAGATTAGAGATAAACTTAAAATTCGTACCTTAATTTTAACGCTTTTAATGTAAAATGCTTAGTATAAATCGTTATTAAGTTTGGGCAACTTTAAAATAGGTGGGAGGGTTATTACTTTTTAAAGAAATTATTGAACAAACTTAATACCGAGTCTCAGAGTTTTTATTGCGACTGACATAGTAGAACCCATTATTGAGATAGTTGAAGAAAACAAACATAATTTAGAACAAAAAGAGTCTTGTTATTACGAAAGAATTGAAACCTAGAACGGTAGACTCTGACATGCCGTTGAGCTCAACTTATTCGTAAACAGAGAGTTTGTACTTTTTACGATTTGAAAAATTGTGTTTTGTATTATTCGTTTTGCCACAGCAATAACAACAGTCGTATTATTTTAGGTAATTGCCGAGGCTTATATGGACAAAATTAAACGTTGTCTACAAACCAAATATTTTGTTTCCTTTGTGAAGCTTAATGAGATCGAATTTGAAATAATTAAAATTAATTTGTTTGTTTAGTCGCTTTTAACTGAAATGCATGTAATACTGTGCACTCCTCTTTTGAAGACTAGTGTTCTTAATTTTTTTAATGAAAAATCGATACGCTGAAATATTAGAAACATTAAACCCCAGATAAGGCAAAAGAAAATTCATAATTCGATAAGACCTTAACAGAGTTCAAATTTTAACCAGAGTTTAAACATTAATTTTATTTTATAATCAGTAGCGGCAGGTTAGATGAGGCAGAGCCTTAGTTATGGAAACCAAAGTAGACAAATCCAAATAAGATTCTAATAAGTTTCCTTAAATAAAATGACAATTTAAAAGAAATTCACAGTTTAATGGCTTAATAATCCACTATAAAATTATGTAATAATTTTAGAGTGATTTTGTCTGCAACCTTATCTTAAATCTCATTAAGCACGTTTATGCTCGATTATCTCAAGTGTGCTATAATATTTCACAATAAATTCCATTAATAGTTAATTAATAACATGGCAGTATAATAAACACCAGCAGTGCATCTCTCGAGCAGCGCCTTTAAAGTTATTAATTAAAAATGACCTTGAAGCCATTTCATTCCGTTTAATACGTCGTACTAGTAGTAGCGTTATAAATATTAGGTGATTTTGGACCATGTTTAATTATAATTTTATTTTTAACATAAACTAAATAATCTATTCAATATGTTTCGAATAAATCAATTTCCAGAATTTCACGTATAGTAATTAATTTTAGAATTGATTACGTTTGTTGTGTAGCGGTAGGGTCCTGGCGGGCGGATATATATTGTTTTCTCGCCAGTATTAAACCGACTTGACGGCCATTGGCGTGTTTAGTTTAGTAGACTAAGATACGCTGCTGTATGTTTGTTATGCCGCGGTAACATGTCATATTCTCCAATGTCGCAAATGCTATAGACACTCTACTCAGTAGAAGCAACAAAAAGCGACAGGTAGCATATAACTATGGCACATGCCAATTGTTGCACGGTATTTTAAAATATTTTCATTTTGGCGGTGTTGCCGTTTCTACTCAAAAGTAGTAACAACTTAGTAATTTTAAATAAAACACCCTTTATATTATTTAATTTTTAGAATTGCCATTTATAGTAATAATTTTTCCTAAATAGTTCCCTATACCTATATACACCGGTTTTTGAGATAATAATCATTTTATGTTATTTTCTTTCAAAATATGATCCCACTAAAATTTAAGTTTAGCTGCTATTTGAACCCATATAAGGCTAAAATTTTAGATGCAGTTTGCAAAAGTCTTGTATTTAACAGCTACCTAAATAAATTTATTTTATCTTATACAGGGCGGTTTAAAATTAATGATTTTGACGTGACTTACAAAAAAAGTCTACACTTTATTTTTTCAAATAAAACACTTGTCAACTTTTGAAATATGCATTATTAAAATCACATTGTCTTCACATAATTTGCATTTGACAATTGCTCAATTATTCACTGTGTTTGACAAACGTTGAAGTTTTGAGATTGTGATTGTGACTTACTACTTAATACTTATTCAAAAACAAATTACATAAAGCCAATTACTCGCATGAAATTTTGATAAATCTATTTATTTTTCATGAATAATGTAGAAAATTCAATGAAATGTATCCTGATTTACAGCCAATAAACGAAAGAAAGTTTATACAAATACAGGAAAACTTTATCAATTATGGTTCTAAGCTTAAATTCCACAAAGTTAGACAAATGTACATTTAACTAATTATTTCAGTAACGGTAAGTTTGGTAAGTGTTTACAACATTAGAAAAAACGAGTTTTTGTAATTATAAAATGTTTACATAATCGCCAAAATTTTTAAATTCGGCGTCTTTAATCCAAAAATGTGAATTGTTTGTAAACGGTAACACTAATTCCGTACATGACGTTGGTAGAATTAATCCTTTATTCCTCATTTTAATGAGGTTTCCACGACTGGAATCGTTAGTGTTAAAAAATAGTGGTCGAAACGTTGACATTCTAATACCAAAAACGTTTTTGTTATAATAACTCAAGGATACATTGTACGATGATAATAATTTAGCAGTTTTTAGTGCATTACTATAACTATATTATTGTTATTACTTATTATTTACTTATTCCACAATTTATAAAAAAGCGTTTTAAAAAATATTTTAGAGAGCAAGTTCACATCAAACGTTAAACACGCGTTAGTCAAACACGCGTTTACAATAATTATACAATTGCTTTTACCCCTTTTTTCGAGTACTTTTGGCATTAAAAATAATTTTGACCTACTTCCCCTTGGAGTTAAGGAACCGGATTTGCACCCTTTTATTGTCGACGTTAAGGTACACCTCCCTCCGATCATCCACGGTCCTGTTATGTATACATATATTCAAAAAAACATGGAAAAATTCAATTGCGTGTGACTTGGTCAAATATCGATCGATTCAGCTGAAATATTGAGGGACAGTAGTCATTGTGGATTACAAACAGCACGCCAAATTTCAGCTAAAAAATTAGATAGTTTTACCAATATTTAACTTTTAGTTGACTTTAAGCAATATTTAGTAGTCCATAAAAATTTTTGTAGCAGTGACAGTATTAAAAAATATTAAATTGGAATTTCCTAAAACGTAAAATGGGCAAAATAAGTGAAAAATAACGATGACTGGTATGAAAAACGCAAGAACCCGTATCAAAAGTTTGTGATCTTGTTAACGGTATTCATCAGAATCGTCAGATTCACATTCCAACAGTGGCAAAACTACTGAGATACAACAGAAATGTAAAACAGTAAGGAAGTTATTATAAAGATATATCGAACTTTGAAAAAATTTTCAAAAAATTTGCTCAACCGCTTCACCTGGTACATAGTGTATTACAAGAAGCATGTAACCATAGCACTCATTCGAAATACAGTATCCAAACACACTCCCAAAAAATGAATACGTCATCCCATAGAGAAATTAATTGAAATTTATTAATTTGTTGGAAATTGACAATATTATTAACAAATGGATTCAGCAATCTTTTTTAAAATTAATTATATTTTAGAACGATTAGAAAAGGTTAATTCATTTAGATATGGCGTTTTAAAAGCGATTATCATTTATTTGTTTGCAACTATAAAACAATTTTTTAGTTTTTTAATACGCAAGATTTTGTGACGTTTTTGTCGAAGTCAAATTTACCTGATGTAAGGTTTAGACACATACAAATATTATCTTGTTTTACAAATATTAGTAGGTTGTTGGCCATCTAGTTGGCCTTTTCTTAGAGAGGATGGATAAAGACTACCGCGAATGTAAAAGACGTCCAACTTATGATAAAGAAAGAGAGAACGTAGCTTCAATAGTTATCTTCTCTCATAAATAGGAATGAGGGAATAGATGCTAAATTTAATATTATCAAAATCTATCTTGTGACCAGTATCGAAATGATGGTCAGCTACGGCAGGCTTGGAACCGTGTTTCAACCTAACACAACGGCAATGTTCCAAAATACATGTATTGGTCCAATCCCGGAATAGGTAAATACAATGTCATTTGTTGTACTTTTTAAACCGTGAGTTAAATTTGGCATTGATTTAAATATCTAGATAGTGAAGCACGTCTGCGTCTGGAACCTTTTTTAGTCGAAGGTGACGCCCAATATGAAACTCTTAGTTTCTGTATATTGCTACGTTTCTCTTTCCTCTGTAAAGGCTTCATCAGAGATCAATGCAGGAATTAGATGGGTTTAGTTAATGTGAACGAAAAGGCATTGTTACTCATTTAATCGAACACAGTAGAAGTTCCGCTTGTGTAAAATTAAATCGTCACAGTAACAGTGTATTTTAGCTCATATAAACCAAACTTGTATAATTCTAGCATTATTGGCTTGATGAAGCTTCTACATAGGCAGCGCAACGTAGTCATATACAGGAACTGAGAGTTTCAAATTGAGCCTCACCTTCGACTGAAAAGGCTCCAGACGCAATCGTGCCCTCACTATCTAGATCAGTGATGGGGAAACTACGGCCCGCGGGCCAAGTCCGGCCCGCGGAAAGGTTTAATCCGGCCCGTTTAAGAGTGCCGTTTTGAGAATGTTTGAACGTGTTCTTACTTCGTAATGTGACGACCCGCATAAAAACTACCTGCGGCGATATTCAAAACACAATAGTATTTTGGACAAATCCATCCGACCTAAACAGATGACTCATCTTCGCTCAAAACTTCCAGGCCCGAAGATCAGTTAGTTAGCGATTTAGTCAGTCATCTGCAACGACCCGCTTTGACTCGAGTAATTGTTTGTGTAATCCCCAAAACTCCCATCCGTAGTAGGTAACGTCTAAAATTGATGTTAAAAAAGAAAAGTGGATTCAGAATGTCGAGATTTTAAAGAAGAATGGACGTGGAGGAATATTTCTTTACTTTATTTAAAGAAAAACCTGTGTGCTTACTTTGCAATACAACTGTTGCAGTTTTAAAAAAATATAACATTCAACGCCATTTCAAGAGCAAACATGAAAACCACTCCTACTCATCGTTAAGTGAAGAAGCGAAAAAAATTAAATCGAAAGATTTATTAAAAAATTATCAAGTCAACAACAATTATTTCAGAGAGCTAATCATTCTCAAAGATGCGCTACGAAAGCCAGTTATGTGTTGGCTTATAATATTGCTAAATCTAATAAAGCATTTTCAGATGGTGAATTTATAAAGCAGTGCATGAAGATGTGTGCGATATTATGTGCCCTGAAAAAAAAATGATTTTCAGTCACTGTCTCTCTCAAGAAGAACAATCACCGAGAGAATTGAAAATATTGATAAAAATCTAATTTCACAACTGACTACAAAAACTCAAAAATTTATTTTTTATTCAATTACCATGGATGAAAGTACAGATATCAGCGATACTGCACAGTTACTCATATTTGTAAGAGGAATCAACGCCCACTTTGAAATTACAGAAGAACTTGCAGGGCTGCAGTCAATGAAAGGAACAACGACTGGTGCCGATATATTTTGTGAATTTGAAAATTGCATCGATAAACTTCGTTTACCTATTGATAAGTTATGTAATGTAACTACAGATGGTGCTCCTAATATGGTTGGAATCAATCAAGGATTTGTTGGGAAATTTAATTCTAAGTATCCGGAAAATGATGTTGTTTTTGCATTGCCTTATACATCAGGATGCTCTCTGTAAATCGGCTTTAGATATTGACCATATACTTAATATTGTTGTAAAACTAGTAAATATGATTCGTTCCAGAGGATTATTACATCGCCAGTTTCAACAGTTTTTGAAGTCCGTACATGCTGAGCATTCCGATATCCTGTATTATTCAAAAGTTCGTTGGTTAAGTGCTGGAAAAGTATTTGAAAGAATTTGGGATTTAAAAGACGATATTGTGAATTTTCTTCTTGATAAAGACATTTATAATCAATTTGACGTCTTAGAAAACGAAACGTGGCTTTCTGATTTCGCTTTTTTCACAGACCTCCTCGTACACATGAATAAACTTAATCTCAAATTGCAAGGGAAAAATCAGTTTCTTCACGATATTTGGCAATACCTGAAAAGTTTCAAATTACAGTTATTATTATTTGCTACCCAGATCTCTAAATCTGATTTTTCTCATTTTCCAAGAATACAATCTTTAAAATTCACTATATCAAACAATAAGATTAAAAAATACGAAATTAATTTGAGAAAACTATCTTCAGAATTTGAAAGGAGATTTCAGGACTTTAGAAAAATGGAACCAGAGTTTAGTATTTTTGCGACCCCATTCAATGTTAATTACGAAGAAGTTGATGCAAAATTTCAACTTGAGTTAATAGAACTGAACTGTAATACTCTCCTGAAACAAACTTTTCATACAGTACCATTACTAGAATTTTATAAAAATTTAAGTCCAGATAATTTCCCAAATCTAATTACTCATGCAATGAAGATAATGACAATGTTCGGCTCATCTTATATATGCGAACAAATCTTTTCAACAATGAAGCTTAAGAAAACTTCTTTAAGAAACAGAATTACAGATGAGCACCTTTCATCAGTTTTAAGAATTTCTGCTTCACAAATGGAACCGGACTATGATGAAATTTTGAAGAAACAGTCTCAATTTCATTTTTCTCATGCACCATCAACCAGTAATGACCCAAGAAAATAAAGTGATAATACTTCACATCAAGAACTACACTAAATTCATTTTATATTTTGTGCTTATAATTTTCTTACCTTTTGCTTTTTACTATTAAAATAATAAGTGTATGTAATAATATATGTATATGTTTATAGAACACATACATTTTTTAACGATTAAGCATTATTCTTTGGCCCGCTACGATTGTCTAGTTATTACAAATGGCCCGTCTTAAAAAAAGTTTCCCCACCACTGATCTAGATATTTAAATCCATGCCAAATTTAATTCCCGGTGAAAAGTACAACAAATGAAATTAATTGTATGTACCTCTTCCGAGATTGGACCAATACATGTATTTCGGAACATTGCCGATGTGCTAGGTTGAAACACGGTTCCAAGTCTGCCGTAGCTGAGCTTCATTTCGATACTGGTCACAAGATAGATTTTGATAATTCTACTTTGAATGGTCAATATTCTTTCTTTTCAATATGAAAATTGCGAGAGTATAGAAATCATTAAGCATCCCAATAACTTTAATTGCAACCGCGGTTTCGAACTTTAACCTTTGTGGATTACCATCGTTAACCTCGCCCCCTCTCTTATTTTGAATCAATGAACACCGCAGTTAGCGACCCGTGACGTTTCTTTTCTATACAGGGTGTAAAAAATAATTGCGAAAAAATGTAAGTGGTGACTCTTTGTCATTTAATTACACCTTGAATATTACAGAGGTATTTTCATAAATACTCAGACTTCTTTCAGTCTAGAATCTGGTTTGGTTGTTAACAAACGTGTGTGAGACACATTAGAAAACTATTTTTTTTTAAATCTTTTAGGATACATTTACATCACCATACAATAATTGAAATGAAAAGTAACTGTACGAAAAAACAAGTAAATTTTTTAAACTCTACTGATCCAGATCACCTGATTAATAGACAACAACTGTTGATGAATGATTACTAAATTTTATTAGTTTATGTCGTCTTCTTTGCTTATTAGTAGTTATTTTAATTTTATAATATTAATTTACAGTTATCTGTTGGCATTGCTTAGTTTATACTATTTACACGTGTCTCTTATTACACGAGATGTATATATAAAGAAGTAATGAAAATGAGTTAAAGTATGTGCTTTATTTTTTTAATACAAATTCAAAATACTAAAATCACCTATGTCAAAGTTAAGAACTACGAAAATAACAAAGATTTCAATAAGACAAAATCAAAAAATGTTAATATTTAAATACAATAAGTTTTTTTAGAAAATATATAAGTATATTGTTTATATTGAATTTAGCTACCTACATCAAATATAACGCTGTTAAAATGAAAGTGACATGTTAAAAATACCTTATAAAAATCATAAAATACAAAAAGAACTGAGTTTATGCCTCTTATACATAAAGTTTGAAATTTTTAAATGAACAATAACTAACGAGTTATTACATTTTGAAGTAAAACAATATGCATATTATATTGGTCATTGGAGATTATTAAAATTTATGATACTGTACCTATCTCAAACTCAAATTTTAACAAACTTTTCCAATTGGAAATTGGAAATTTAAATTAGGGAGACGATATATTTATTAGTAAATGATTAAGCTTTAAAACGATTGCATGTGTGTTATAATTTAAAAAAACTATGATCTAGTTGTCCTGAAAATATAAATGCTTTTTAACATTATACCCTTGAGGTATATTGTCCGAGTCAATTTATTTATTCAATGTTTTACACTATATAACGGCTCCCACAGGCACTACTTATAACTGAACTAGCTTGTAACGTCTAAAATATGTTTATGCTAGTGAAAGCTCGAACATATTAACATGGAAAATATGGTTACCATATCAATTCGATTGATAATTTGTTTTTAACAACTTTACTGATTCAGTAAATCTATTACATAATTGAACAACCCAATAACATAAAAATTAGCCTGACGATAAATTATCAAATTAAATGAATCTTTGCAAACATTTTCAAATGAAAGTTCTTGCAATAAAGAGTTTGTTAAGGGATTTAAGTTGCATGAAGCAACTACTTCAAACAGTACTAAAAATTTTATAAACCATTTCATTTAAAAGATCAATATATCCTCTAGCTTTATTACATTACGCCCTGTAATTTTATGAACGCTTTTTAACACATGGTAAACCGATGTAACGTGAAAATAAAATTAAATTTACAGTAAGTAGTAAAAAGTACAGTTTGCTAAGAAATATTGTTATTGTAGCAGCTACATTCTAATTTGATTTTTATTGGAAATGGAGCAAATATATCTTTCACCTATATATTAAGTTAGTCATTGTACCTATTGAAGTATTGAAAAAAAATTAAAACAAGGTCAACTTCTCCTTAATGTAAGTTTAATTGTAAAAGTTAAGCAAGCAATTAACGCCAATGTATTTATTTTGATAAATTTAAAATTAGACTTTGTAAGGGCGAAAGGAAGACACAGCAACTACTCGAGATAGTAGGCAGACCGACGTGAGCTGAATATTTGTTATACAATGTTGCTTAAAATGTAAATGCTTACTAATATAATTTGATGTATCAATATTTTTGTCACTACATTTTTGACACTACATGTTTTTACTTTCTTGCTAGTTTAGAGAGATAGAATTATGATTGTGGTTTGTATAAAATGTATGGACGAATGTACGAGTATATACTCTCACTTAGAGGCTTAACAAATAAAACAATTTCATTAAAATTTTATATTTAGGGTTTTCTAGAGGTTTCTCAGAGATAATTTTTTTCTTACCCCTAAGATTAAAGAGTAAAACGGCTCCAACAATTCTCCTTAAAATTAACTTTGTTTTTCTACAAAAACTCAATAAATGGAGAATTTTAAAGTTTTTTTTTTAACTATTATTTTAACAATTTCTCACCAAATTTTTGGAAAATTTAGGCTTCTAAATTTGATTAAACTAATTTTGATTACTCAAAATTGGCTTGAAGAATTTCTTAGAAAATTGGAACGTAGCAATAAATTATGTTGTCAACAATAATATGTTACTATTGGTTTTTCTCAGCATAATTCGTAGAAAAAATTGTTGTACAATAACTGTAGGGTAATTTTTCCTTTAAAGAGCAATTAAAAGTGGTATATGTCAATGCGTTAATTAAGAATGTGTAATAAGTGTGCCACAATACCATTTATTCTTAATTAAAATTATCTTTTTAGCCATATTACTTGCAAAGCATTGAGTAATGAACGTCTATTTGATAGCACGCACCATTTGCTACTTTTTTTTACCACCCATTTTTTCAAGGAACAGAGCTGTTAAACGCTTAATGTTAACTAATCATTGAAACTCACGTCAACTGAATAAATTAGAAGAATATACATGTCTCATCCTCTACGGATCATTGAATGCAATATAGGTGGATAGTTGGTTTACAAGAATTACTTTGCAAAAACAAAAACAAAAAAAATTGATTCAAAACGTAACATACCTAAATAGGGATATTGCACGCTAGCTCAGAGAAAGATAGGTAAATTTTTAACCAAACCTCAAGCAATTTCCGCCCGGATATGTTTTATTTCTTTTTGTTCATATACATCTTCTTAACAAATTCTTAAACGTCCCCACTTCTACCATATGTGCGTTACGAGATATGAAGTCATCAAGATAGCGGCTAAGCGACAATAATTATTTACGTGACATGTGCGTAAACAGATCCTTTCGGGAATGAGTACCGTCATTGGCACAAATTCCCGAATACTGTTTACGCACAAGTTGCGTATGCTATTTTTTGACGATATTTTCTAAATTCGCACTTTCAAATTTTGATATTGGCATTCAAACCACAAGAATTAATTAGTGAGCTGTAGCGACAACGCAAATGCACATAATGCATACATTTGTCATCTAGTTAACCTATTTAATTATCAAACTTTTATTTGAAGATTTGAATTGTTTTTCAGTATTTATAAAAAATACAAAATGCGTAAATTGCATTCTAAATAACGAACAATGTAAGTACATCAACAATTTGTGTGTACAACGCACGCTAGTAGTTCTATCTACATAAAAGTGACAAAAAATATACAAGCTGTCGTTCGTCTTTTCAAATTTTCAATTATCAATTATTACAGATTTGAAGGAATTTTTGCTATAGTAGGGATGTAAAGTGATTTCTCGTAATTGAAATTGTGTGCAAAATGCTCTACTAACCCAGTGTTTTTGCTACACTTATGAAACACTTGTACGTAATTCAGTTGTTTCGGTAGGCCTATTGGCGTACTTATCTGGAAGTTTTACATGCACTGAGTGCAAAATAGTAATATACGCATATCTTCGAATCTACTCAACTACTTCACGTAATAAAGCTCATTCGAAAGCTGATTTACTAGCACAGTTGCAAAGTTCTGTGAACATTTTACGAACTGGGATAGTTTTTGATCTATGAGCCTAAATATCCAAATGTGAGCTCTTAAAATTTATTATTTTCTACTGTAACTTTTTTTTTTTTTTTTTTTTTTTTTTTTTTTTTTTTTTTTTTTTTTTTTTTTTTTTTTTTTTTTTTTTCTTTTTTTTTTTTTTTTTTTCTACCCCTTTTTTTTTTTTTTTTTTTTTTTTTTTTTTTTTTTTTTTTTTTTTTTTTTTTTTTTTTTTTTTTTTTATCCTTTTTTTTTTTTTTTTTTTTTTTTTTTTTTTTTCCATTTTTTTTTATAATTTTTTCTATTTTTCTTTATTTTTTTTTTTTCCAATTAAAATTTATTTTTTTTTTTTTTATTTTTTTTTTTTTTTTTTTTTCCCTTTTTTTATTTTTTTTTTCTTCCTTTCTCCACCTTTTTTTTCTTTTTTTTTTTTTTTTTTTTTTTTATATTTTTTTTTTTTAAATATCTTTTTTAAAATTTTTTATATTTTTTTTTTTTAAATTTTTTAAAAAAAAAAAATAAAAAAAAAAATAATTTATTAAAAATAAAAAAAAAAAAAAATTAAAAAAAATTAAAAAATTAAAAATTAAAAAAATTTTTTTTAAAATATCACAAAATAAATTTTTTCTTCAACCCTCCTCCTTTTTTAATTTTTTTTTTTTCTACTTAATTCCCCCCCCGCAAAAAGATCTTGACTGTTCCGCAAGGCAGTTTGCAAACATTGCCTTGGAGAATGTATACCCCATTAATATAAGTAGTGATGATAAAGAGGATGTTGCAAAAGACTGAAAACTGATTTAAATTAAAATCTATTACTGGTAACTAGAAGAATAAAGTGAACTAATATATGTACATCGTTAATTTCGGTGCAGTTAGCCAACGTAAACGTAGTGAAAAACTGGCAGTACAAAATCAACAAGTAACGGAGGTAAATCAAAATTAAAATATTTATACTAATACTAGCTGTCCCGCCGCGCTTCGCTACGGCAAACTAAAGAATTGTTAGCAGTACATTTCGACCTCCTCAGAAACATGCACACCAGTGTGTGTTGTATTTCAACAATTTTATAACATTTTCATATTTATTCACTTTTAAACCGGTAAAATTACATAATGTTATAACATTTACAGAATACTATAATGTATGTAAGTAACGAGTAAATCTAATTATTTATTTATATACTTAACGTTTTTTAATTATTAACCTCTATATGGTAATTTTAATTAAATGTTGTTGTGTGTTTTTAATCAGTAGTGACTCCACTCTATGAATTCAAGCCGCTCTGAAGAAGCTCACGCATTGTGAGCGAAACGTTAGCGTATTGAATACTTAAAGAGTGTTTTTTCCTCACCTCCACAAAAGGAATCAACATCGCCGTCAATCTAATATCCGTATTGGAGGAATTTTATATTTTGAAATCCGATAAAAATAATGTTATCAGTAGACATATAGATAAAGAATGTTCGGGGACCTATACTGTTCTTGCATTATAAACGAGTGTTGACGTGGTTATAAAGCGCCTGTGCAATGAGGGTGACACCCGAGGTCTGTTTTGCCTGTGTGTCATCTGAGTAGAAACATAATTAGAGTTGTGAGGAAAATCCCAATGATTTGGGCCTTCTTATGGGAGTAACAACAGGTATAGGAATAGTCAATGACACACCATGTCCTTAAATAATGCCGACGTTTCGACTAGCAATAGCCAATCTTTTTCAAGGCAATCTGTATAATAAAAATTAACGGTAGTTACAAAATTACTAATATTGGTAGAAAATAAAAAATTATTTTCGTTTTAGTTTTTAATAGCACAAAGTATCAGTACAAGATCTACAATACAAACATAGTACGTTACCTAAAGTGTTGGTGATATGTCAAGGACTCCTTATGGCTATCGTTTAAGGTCCAGTATATCAAAAATAAAAACATAAAAATAATTAATTAAACTAATTTTAAAACCAACAGGTTTAAGTTAAAAACACATTAACCGGGTCAAAATATACTTGTAAAAACAATACAAAATAAATTAACAGATTAACAAGTAGTGTATATAACAAACGACGTGAACCCGAACAATGATATAGAATTTATTGAATATCAGTGTAGACAACTTTTATATGGAAACGTTATAATAACAATAACGAGGTCAAAATATTTTATTGGTTCGATAAATGTAAATATAGTAATTATGCATGTTAGTTAAATGAATTTTAGGTAGTTAGTAGGTTAGTTAGGGTTAAGCTTTAAGTTAGATAATGTTAATTGGTGATGGTTAGTAGATTTTAATTTTAGATATTAGATTCTTGTACATATTACTTAGATTATAGGTATCACTTTTGAAATTAACATTATTATTATAAGCATTAATAAAAATCATTTCTGAAATCAAACGTTTTTTAAAATTGGTTCTATATCTAACACTACTACAGAATCAAAACCGAAAATATGTCCTTCTTTCACATGATGAACTGACAAGCCAGTAGCTTCTGTCTTTTTACAATTGTATTGATGGTTCTTTAATCTGTTGCCTAGCTTCTGTTTGGTTTGGCCGATATAAACCTTGTTACAATTAACATCCACCTTGCAAATAAGATCAGATTTATCTAAAGTTTTAGTTTTGTCCTTCAATTTTGAATAAATATTATTATAACTCGTGTTGAGATTATAAAGTACGATTTTAAGTCACTATTTTTAAAGCAACTAATTAATTTATTAAATAAACCTGGTATATTAATTAATTTAATGTATTTATTTTGGAGTGGGAGGGTTAGTTTGTGAGATTGTGATTATTGTTGTCAAGTTTAGTAGTTGTTAATATCATTCTAATCAATTTTTAGGATAATTATTATTTATAAGGATGGACATTAATTTCTTATTATTGCTTTGTAAGTAACATGGGGTACTCAGTTTTTCAATTTTTTGTTGGATACTTTTGATGGTATTAATTTTTTGCTTATGAGGGTGTTTAGAATAGTAATTAATGATTCTATTTGAAGATAGTTTTGGTGAACCAATTCGTTAAAAGGGGTTTATCATAACCTTCATTAATTAGCATCATATCTAAAAACGGAATCTGTCTATTATTTTCTATTTCATACGTAGTGTAATAGTAGTAGTAATAGTGATCGTTTTAATTACTTAAAAATGTCAGTAACAGAAAAAGCAGCAATTGCCATTGATGATTATTTGGGAAATTTTATGAAGAAGCGATTGGTGTTCTTAAAGAAGAGTTTGGTAATTTAGAAAATTTAATTGATCAATATCTACAGGGAGTGATGACACTTGAAAACATGAAAAGTAGAACTGACACTCTTACACTCAGAAGAAACTATAATTTAATTACATCAACAATTCGAGCATTGACAATTTTAAAAGTATTACAAACTCAATATGATATAATATTAAAATCGTTACCTACAGAATTACGCTTAGCATTTTTTAGACAAGAAAAGTATAACTTAATGCATAATATAGAAAATAGTGAAATAAGTGACTTAGCAAATAGTAGTTTAGGCGTAACTCAAAATGAAGACATTAAAACAGTTAAAATTTAATTCTGTTTATGAAGAGTGAATTGGAATCTCTCGAAAAGGCAATGAACTCGGATGGTGAAAGGACATCTAAAGAAAAGAGAAGTTTTGAAAGAACAACAATCAGTCAAGGAACAGCGACAAGTTTATTGACAACTGACATAAATCCTATTGTAATAAAAAACTCAATTATGTAAAGCTGACATAAAGCTGGATCGTTAGAAGGAACTTTTAAAAGGTAAATTTAGGTGCTTTCGATGCACTAAACCAAACCACAACGCTAGAAATTGTATTAACAGATTTATTCGTTGCAACACTTGCAAAGGACGTCATGCTAGCAGTATGTGCGACCCGGTATGGTCTTCACAACAAACAAGCACTTTACCTAGGATTATTAACGACAAAGAAACGGCAATCAATAGTGTCGATGAACCCAAGCCAACTTCTTCAGCAATAACGAATTCTACTACCAGTTTAATGACAAAGGGACCGAACGAAATCTTTTACAGACCGCGTGTGTCTACGTGTGTGTCTAATACGAAACTGATTCGATTGATTATGGATGGAGGGAGCCAATTAACTTTCATCAAAGAAAATGTGTCTAAAATGCTAAATCTTCCAGTAATCGGAAAACATTGTATCAGTATCGCAACGTTTGGTAGTAGCACTCATGCACCTGCTCAGTTGTGCAATCGAGTTCTGATACAAATGAAGAGTAGATACGATAACACATTAATACCGATAGAAGCTGTAGAAGTACCGGAGATTTGCATGGATATTCAGCAAACATCAACCGAAGATATGATTGAGCTAAACGACTTACAACTGGCAGACGCTGTAAAGTTAAACGAAGATTTTATTAGTGGAATTAGTTTGTTAATCGATGCTGACAATTATTGGTCTGTTGTGACGGGTGAGAATAAGAGAATCAATGAGCGACTAATGGCAGTAAATACAAAGTTCGGGTATACATTACACGGTCCTATGTCAATATGCGCAACGAACGTAATTGGTAACTTACAAACGGTTTTATGGGCTTCAGTAAGTGATGAACCGTTGCATATTGAAAATTTGTGGGATCTAGAAAATATAGGAATCTGCCATTCAATCAATAAAACGATAAATTTGTTGAAAATTTTGAGAAAACTGCGATTATGTGTAAAGAAAATCGGTATGAAATAAGACTTTCTTGGAAAACAAAGGAAATACTTTAGAAGACAATAACTTTATTGGTGCTTGTGTACGTGTTAAGAAACTTAAGAATAAACTAATAAACTTAGGAAAATTGGAGCATTATAATGATGCTATTCTCGAATTAATTAAAATGATTACGCAGAAAGAATTCATCCACATGAAAGAGAACTAGAGTGCGTTTATTATATGCCACATCGCCCAGTGTTTCGCGATGACAAAGACACACTAAATTACGCGTAGTGTTCGATGCTTCAGCACATGGACCAAACGTTAGATCATTGAACGATATGTTAGAGAAAGGACCGAATCTAAATCCAGATCTATTTGGTGTATTAGTGCAATTTAGGATTGGTGAAGTTGCTATAACGGCAGACATTGAAAAGGCGTTCTTACAAATTCAATTGAATGCTCTGGATTGTGATTACCACTGATATCTATGGTATAATAATGACGGCAAACTAGATTGTTTTAGGATGAAGCAAGTTACGTTCGGGGTGACGTGTAGTCTATTTCTTGTAAGTGTAGACTAGAAACAATTGACAAACTACTTTTTGAAACTTTGAAAAGGGCGTTTTACGTGGACGATTTGGTAGTAAGTGTAGACGATCGTGAGTTTGCTAAAAGATTAAAATTATGTGCTACAAATCTATTTAGTGCTACGAGTATGAACTTAAAGAAATGGGTTACAAATGACAGTATTTTAAGTGAAGATTTAGGATTTAACAAAGTAACGTCACAAAAGATTTTAGGGTGAATTGGTCAACCGTTAACGACAGGATCAGTGTCGATCTGGTGAATGTTAACGACTATACAAAATCAACAAGAATAATAACAAAGAGAATAATTTTACAAACTATTAACCGTATTTATGATCCGATTGGAATCATTTCTCCGTTTACTATTAAATTAAAAATATTGTTTCAAGAAGTATGGAAACAAAATTTAAACTGGGACGATGTGTTGCCAAACAGTTTGTCCAGTGAGTGGAATAAGTGGAGCGTTCAATTACAGAGCTTGTTGGAATATTCAGTCCCTAGATCGTTACGCTTGGGAAAAGTGCATAGTGTGGATCTACATTTATTTTCATACGTAGCCCACAGGCATACGGTGTGGTGGCTTATGTGCGTAGTATGGACTTACACGGAAAAATTCAAATTGCTAATTTGTGTGCCAAGGCAAGGGTCGCGCCGTTAAAGAGCTCTACAGACATCGCAATAACTTTACCTAAGCTCGAATTAATTGCGGCATTGCTGGCAGCGCGGTTGCAAAGGTATCTAAAGAGTACTTTATCGCTTGAGATAAGGGACACTCATTGTTGGACTGACTCACAAATAACATTACATTGGATAAACGGAGATTTCAATAAATGGAAGCCGTTTGTAGGAAATCGTGTAAAGGAAATTCAGTCCTTAAGTGTTAAACAGTGTCAGTGGCATCATTGTCCAGGTTCTGAAAATCCGGCAGATTTATTAACACGAGGAATTGCGGCAGAAGGTTTGATTGAATCAGAAGTGTGGATAAATGGACCAAAAATGGCTTCAACAATCCGAGAAATATTGGCCAAGTACTGTTATGAATGACGGAATTGTTTCATCTTTACTAACGGAGGGCATAGCGGTAACACAGCCAGCAGTGAATAAGGATCCGATTATTGATACGACTAGATTTAGTAACGTTAACCGACTTCTACGAGCTATGGTGTATGTTCTACGTTTTGTCATAAAAACGTGAACGAAAACATCTCAGATAGAAGAAATTAGTACTGAAGAAATAATGGAAGCAGAAAAAATTATTATCAAAGACTGTCAAGTGCAATGGTTTCCGAATGAAGTAAAGTGCTTAATTAATCACAAACCTTTAGATAATAATTCAAAAATTTTAAAGCTGAATCCATTTCTAGACCACGACGGAATAATGCGTTTAGGGGGCGACTTCAAAACTTAGACAAATTCGATATAAAACATCCCATCATATTGTCAAATATGGCGTATTTCAGTAAATTAATCATATGGTCTGTACACATTCGTCAGTGCCACAGTGGTGTGAATTCGATTCTCTGTGAATTACGTCAACGATTTTGGATTATACGAGCGAGACAAACAATAAAGTCAACGATATCTAAGTGTGTTATGTGCGAAAGGTTAAGAGGAAAAGCGGCTTTGGCACCTTTTCGCTACCGGGGATCGTATTTTACAAAGTACCGTATTTGAAGTCACATTTAGAATTTAGGTGTTAAACTTAAATAGGAAAGGTTTGTTTGGTATAAGAAGGTTCATTGTGCAGAGGGGTCCAAAGATTATTTATGGACAAGCAAAAAATTTAAAGGTTAACAAAAGAATTAACTGTTGTAAGCGACCTATTGGACAGAAAAGAATTATCTGTTCTAACAAAAAAATATCGAATCACCTGGAAATTTGTTGTGGAACGTGCAGCCTGGTGGGGAGGTAGGGGAACGTTTAATAAAATCTGAAAAGGATGCTATAAAGGCATCTGTAGGAAAATTTTTATTAGATAGAGAACAATTAATTAAAATAAGAAATAGAAGGTACGCTCAACTCCAGACCGTTAACATACATTGGAGATGATCCGGATGAACTTTTGCCTCTAACACCAGCTCATTTTTTAATTGGGAAGATTCCGGCCATTTCTCCAATTCTTGGCAATACAAAGGGTGCAACTATTCGAAAGCTATTTGTTTACAAGCGCTGGAACTATTCTGGAAAAGATGGTCAACTGAATATCTTCAGCAATTACGTAGTGCGCATTATAATGTAACGGTTCCTAAGTACGAAGTGAAAGTGAATGACGTGGTGCTGATTCACGGAAACGACACCCGACGCCTTTTGTGGAAATTGGGAATTGTAGACAATGTGATTTCTGGAAGAGATGGGCAAATCCGCGCCTGTATAGTTAGGTGTGCGAACGGGGTTAAACTTAGACGTCCAATACAAGTTTTCTATCCATTAGAAATTAGAAATTAGTAAATTGTTAAGTTGCGGGCGGATGATGTAGAAAATAAGGTGTAAAATATAAAGTATTTGTTCGTTCGACTAACCTGAAACGAAAGGGTCAAACGATTGTTGTACAAAATTTAAAGTAGTCAGTTGTAGTTTAACTCTCTAACTGAACGGTCAAACGAGAGGTTTGTAATAGTATGCATTTTATGTGTTTCATTGAATAATAAACGTAACTAATCGAATTTATACCTCTCTAAAACAAACAATTCCACGAAACCAAACCGAAGCTAGGCAACAGATTAAAGAACCATCAATACAATTGTAAAGACAGAAGCTACTGGCTTGTCAGTTCATCATGTGAAAGAAGGACATATTTTCGATTTTGATTCTGTAGTAGTGTTAGATATAGAACCCAATTTTAAAAAACGTTTGATTTCAGAAATGATTTTTATTAATGCTTATAATAACAATGTTAATTTCAAAAGTAATACCTATAATCTAAGTAATATGTACAAGAACCTAATATCTAAAATTAAAATCTACTAATCATCACCAATTAGCATTATCTAACTTAAAGCTTAACCCTAACTAACTTACTAACTACCTAAAACTTATTTAACTAACATGCATAATTACTATATTTACATTTATCAAACTGGGATACCAATAAAATATTTTGACTTTGTTATTGTTATTATAACGTTTGCATATAAAAGTTATCTACACTGATATTCAATAAATTCAATAAATTCTATATCATTGTTCGGGTACACGTCGTAAAGTCTGTTTGTTATATACACTACTTGTTAATCTGTTAATTTATTTTGTATTGTTTTTTACAAGTATATTTTGAGCCGGTTAATGTGTTTTAACGTAAACCTGTTGGTTTTAAAATTAGTTTAATTAATTATTTTTATGTTTTTATTTTGACATACTGACCTAAACGATAGCCATAAGGAGTCCTGGACATATCACCAACACTTTAGGTAACGTACTATGTTTGTATTGTAGATCTTGTACTGATACTTTGTGCTGTTAGAAACTAAATCGAAAATAATTTATTAATGTCTACCAATATTGTTAATTTTGTAACTACCGTTAATTTTATTATACAGATTGCCTTGAAAAGACTGGCCATTGTTAGTCGAAACGTCATCTGAGTAGACAATGACAAATTGCTGGAAATGCAATGTTGATTTACGCTAACCGAGACCGGTACTACCTGCTTAGTTGTCACTTAAATGATGATGTGATGTGTTAATAATAAAGAAGTGGTCATTAGTAAGGGCATGTTTGAGGCTGACACTGCCTGTTCACTTTTGGTTTTACATTTGGGTTGAGCGCTTTTGTAACATTTTTTTTCTAGGTAAGCAAAAGTCAAACATTGCTGATGAGGGGGCATTCATCCGCAGGATACCCGAGTATACGGAATTCCTACCCCTTGTTCATTTTAGTTCGGCATGCTCAATTTGGGACGGCTAGACGTTTTTTTTTGTCGAGTATATGATATGTTTCTACTGGCCATTGCCGTGAGTAATAATGTAATGTAACAGTCACATATTATACGTTGATGTAAGAGTACGTTCTTTTTATTTTTGAATAATATTTAGAAAATCATTTCTAACAAATGTTTTCCAAATATGAAGAAACTTAACCCGCAAACTCGAGAAATTTCTACGTTACCAAAATTTCATATCAGAAACCACATTACTTCCAATACCAAACGAGCTCTAAAACTAAAGAGTCACAACCAACCACCTCCATGCAACACGTATCACCCAGAAAATTGATTTCAAAACAAACTCGCAACGCCATACACAAACAATTAAGTAAAAAAAGCGAAACAGGAAAAGAATAAGATGCAATACCTTCAACCGACTACTGCTTGGGTAACAAACTGAATCAGCAAAGATAACAATTCTATAAGGCGAAAAATGGTCTATTGAATAAGCAAAACAATTTTGTGATCCGTTTCATGTAAAACCTAAACATTCGAGTACTCAGCTTAAAAGAAATATGAGAAATGAAGAACCGAAATAAAAATAACATCATTAACCTCGAGTAGATTTCTAGATAAAACTTTAATAAACAAAAGTAATAATGTACGTGATGGAATTCACATTTAATATTATTTATAGAATAGAAAAAAAATTCGTTAAAGTATAACTCTTGTAAAATACATTTATATCAAAACGAAGGTTACATACAGTACAACCCTAATAAAATACGTCTATCAAAAAACAAAGGTAAGAAAGGATGCATGTTGTGATTGGACATAATCTTTTGCACCGCATCGTAAATTACGCATACATCATATTTGCAGTTTTAAGTTGCCTTAAGTTTTGAATCATAATTTTAATTACCTTTCAGAATTTGAAATAATATACAAGCTGTCTTATTTCAAAAATACAGTTTTGATTTTAAACCGCTTTATATAACATGAAATTAATTTATTTAAGTAATTGTTAAATATAATGCTTTTGAAAATGTGCCCAACATTTCAGGTTTAAATAGGTTCAAAATGCAGCTAAATTAAAATTTTAATGAGACCAAAAAAATAGTTCTTATTTTAAAAATAGGTGTAGATAGGTATAGGAAACTATTCATGAAGAATAATAATAAAGAATTTGCAATTCCAAAAATAAAGTAATATAAAGGGTGTCTCATTAAAAATAAGAAAGTTGGTAATCCTTTTGAGTAAAAGCCGTAACAGCGCTAAAATTAAAATGTTTTAAAAAGAAAAGCTGTGCCTGTTTATGACATTATGCAAACTTTCAGATTAATCCCGTTATCCATGAAGCCACCATCAAGCATCAATCACGTTGTATAATTAATAATATTTAATAGTGCTAATAAGAGCTACACAAATATCATACATTATTTTTTCTACAACTCCATGATTTTGTAAAGGAGTTTTCTTTAAGAGCAGTCGCAAAATAACTATTTTTTATAGAAATAAAGAACACACAATGTTTAATTTGGAATTAAACATGGCGGATCAAAGCGGATCGTCAAATTGTGCTCTGTGTAAACGATGCAAAGCTGAAGTTGTTACGGGTTTTAAATGCCAAAAATGTGAAAAGTGGTTTCACTCAAGCTGTGCGAAATTAAGTAGTGTAAATTTATTAATGATAATAGTGTTAATTGCTGTGAGGAGGACCAGGAATTCTTTGATGCACAAAACTCTATTAAGGACGATGATAACAAATTGGACGTACGTTTGTCAAGTATTTAATTAAACAAAAGATATTATAATACAGTATCCGCCAAAATAAACAGTACCGAAAATAAAAATAAATATGAACGAAAATAATGCTCTACCAAAAAAACTTTTTCTTCCGTTGTTAGAACCACTTTTAAATCAAATTTAACTGCAGCGTACTATTAATATATCAACTAATGACAATTGAGTCAAATATGACAAATCCATATTACATAAACAACTCCACAGCACTTTCTGTTTCGGTACTGTTTATTTTGGCGGATATAAGAAATCAAATTGACGTTTTAAATGCAAGAATAGCTGATTTTAAAGTTGAATCTAAAATTAAAAGTGTACTTTTTAATCAACCTGCAAAACAAGGTCAAGATCGTATACTTGATCCCGTTGATATAAGTGCATCAAACACTTTAAAAACAAATAATAATCCAAAAGCTAAAATCATAGCATCTGATCAAGCGCCACCGACAGTAGCACAACCTAATAAGTGCACGGTAGCCTCAGTTTCAAAAGACTTAATTGTTATGACTAATTCTGATTTGGCCGAAAGAAATGATTTAGTTACTGTTAGTAAAAAACGCAAAAAAACCGATTGGAATGATTGGCAAAAATTCAGCTAGTACTAACAATTTGAAAAATACTATCTTAGGGGTTCCTAAGACAGTGGTTCTCCATGTTAGCAAATTAGCCCTTAAAACCAGGGAAGAAGATTTGTTTAAATTTCTAAGACAAGATTTTCCTGAAATCAAATGTGTAGCATTAAAATCATGTACATCCTTCAAAATTTCAATTTCCAAAAAAAAATTATCAAAGGCTATGGATGAGTTTATTCGTCGTTTTTTATTCAAAAGAAACAAACCAGAAGAGAACAAAATTTAATTTCGTCTACGGCTGGCGGGTTAAAGCATTCAAGACTCTACGTATTACAATTAAATATTCAATCGGTAAGAAATAAATTACTCGAATTCAAACATTTTGTGAGTACTTCTAATAAATATGATGTTATTTGTTTGTGTGAACATTTCCTTGACATTAATGAGGTTGATAACTTCATCATAGGTAAGTACAAACTTGCGTCTTATTATTGTAGACCTAACACCCATCGTGGTAGAATGGTGATTTTGTGCAGGAGGAATTTAGATTTAGATAAAAGAAACTACTACAGTTCAATTATTAAAAAAGCACACAATAAAACAGCGACTTTTTGGGATATTATAAACTATAACAGAAAAATTAAAAATGTTTAATTCTATATGTTTTGATGCTGACAAGTTAAATAAGCATTTCATAAATGTTCCAGTTGAAATCTCAAGTCAATTGAACAATACTTCGGTTACCCTAAATACCAAAATAAAACCTAAAAAGATTTTCCCAAATTCTCATTTAAAGTAGTTACTTTTAATTATGTTAGAAATGTTATTAATAACATGAAAAATAAAAAAGTAAAGACAATTTCGGCATGTGAATGTTTTAATCCAAAAATTACAAATATTATATTAATACCACTAACAAAATTAATTAACCTATATCTAATCGAAGAAATTTTTCCGAAATTTCTAAAGTAATTATTATCCATAAAGGGGGTTAGTTAAATCTAATAATTTTAGACCTATCTTTCTTGTTCCAGTAATTTCTAAAATTATGGAAACTGTGATGAATAAACAAATCAATCAACATTTTGAAAAATACGATTTATTTTACTACCAACAATTCGGTTTTAGAGCTAACAAATGATGCAATTGTTCTACTTATCAGTGTCATAATAGAAAGGACAAAAAATAATGAATACGTTTGTTCAATGTTTTGTCATCTTGCGAAGGCCTTTGACTGCCAAGGCGGAAAATGTAAGTCTAGGGGTTCCACAAGGGTCAGTGCTGAGGTCGACTCTATTCCTAATATACATAAACAATATTGCTAATCACTTATCAGCAAATGATTCAAGACTATTTGCTGATGATACAACGATTATTACGGCCAACACTGATCTAAATGTCGTACATACTCAAATGATGGATGCTCATGCGGGGGTTTGAAATGGTTTGGGAGTAATAAATTTAAACTTAATAACAATAAAACAGTAAATATAATTTTTGGTCATAAACCCGTGTTTGGTGATTACGCTTGCCAAGTTAAGTATTTGGGCATTAATCTTGACTCTAAATTACAATGGGTCAAACATATTGACACTTTAGGAACAAATATATTTGTAATTAGAAATTTAGTCAATCTAGTTCCAAATGATGTACTATTAACTGCGTACTACTGACTTTTTGTGTCGCCCATTTTGTATGGTTTGATTATCTGAGGTTAAGCACTACATTCATCCCGTATATTTGGGCTCCAAGAAAAGTAATTCGCATTATGACAAATTTGAAATATGGAGCCGACGTAAAACATCTGCTCATTCACCTGCAAATACTCACTTTTCCATGTTTGTATATTTATCACTGTCTAATTTATGTTAAAAAAAAACCTGACCAATTATACTTTGAATAATGATATCCATGAGCACTTTACTAGAAATGCTTGTGATATAAATATTAATTATTCTGGACTTCTAGCTAACAGAAGCGGCTTTAATTATTTTGGACTTAAATTGTTCAATTGCTTACCTCAATCAGTTAAAATAATAAATATTGAAAACTTTAAATATGCAATTAAATCTATCTTAATAGGTAATGCATTTTATGAAGTTGATCAATTTTTTTCAATTTAAATTTACAGTGAATAATAATCTGTGATATATCTGTTCTGTGTCAATAATATTGTATATTTTATCTGTAGAATATTTACTACTTGGGCGGTTGTATGCTGTTGAGTGCATGCTATTTTTTGACGTGTACAAATAATTTTTATAATTGTAACGTATAAATAAAAATTTATTCTATTCTATTCAAACAAAAAAGTCTAGAACGTGAAATTATAATATTCTACGCCCTTGTGTAATAAATTTTTGTTTTTAACAAAATATGTGTTTTAAAAGAGAATAAACTTTCAAAAAATAACTTTTAATGTGATAATGTATCCTTCAAAATATGCATTTAATTGCACCAAAATAACACATGACGGGCATGCATTAATGTTTTTGACAATAAAATATGAAGATTTAAAAAATTGTTTTTAAGAAATCTATAATCATACATAAAATGCTTTTAGTCAGAAATGCACGGAGAACCATAGCCTGGTTTGTGTAAGGCAAATACCTTCTTAAGACAGTTATAAACAAATATTTTAGTAAAACTGGAAAAGGGAACAAAATCACAACTGCTTCCTTTTGACAAAACCAATAATAATATTTAGAAGTGATGTGTTGTTAGTAAACTAATATTAAGAAATAATTGATTTTGTTATTCAAAAAAACTAAAAAAAAAATGTAATAATTATCTTTTTGTTCACATTTTCAGGGTTTTAAGCTTTAATATAATGCATTTAATTTAAAACATTTCACATTTTACTTTGTTTTATGTAAGACTATTAAGTTAAAAATTAAAAACAAGACATTTTACACCAAAAAGTTGTTTGGAAACGATAATCCCTTTTAAACTTTATTTACTTTACTTCACATCTTTTAATCTGGTCTCAAAATGAACACTACTCCAAGTTTGGAGCCAATTGAAGTGCATTACTCGGATAGATTCAATTTATTTAGAAACAAACTTAATTTTATAATGCTTCAAGAAAAATCTTAACAGTTTTCAGTATCAATCGATAACTATTAATAATTTAACATCAATTACTTTTTTATTTTTAAGTAGTACTGAACATACTGAATTTTCTTTAGCAAACCTAATTAAATTAAATTGGATTGAAATTAGTTATAGCCATTAAAAGTATGTAACTTTGTTAGGAAAGTTATTAACTCATTTAAAGGACAAAAAAAATTAATAAAAACTTACCCCTTAAGATGTTGTTCATTTCGGTGGTCATAGTTTCTAGAAAAAAACATACATTTTTAAACCACATTTTCATTGTAATTAGAAATAATTAAAACTAAGGAGAGAAAGTTGTTATAAACATTTCAATAATTTGTATCATATATAAACACCGACGTACACAGTGTTTCACCTTATTAAGGTTCATCAGTGTGGGGTTGTTTGAACAGGAAACCGCCATCAGTTGCTTATTTTTAACAGAAGCCTTGACACACTAACAATAGCACGAATCATTCCCAAGATTTTCTAGTTCAAACACACATACATGGTGTAAATAAATAAGTGCGAAAAAATGAAAGCGGCGATTCTTTGTCAACAGCCTTTTAAAGCCAAATTTTAGGGGTGATTTTTCTCCCTCTTGGAACTATACGAGAATACCACAAAAATATTCATTTAATGCTTTTTCGGTAGCAAGAAATGGGCGCTCATTTTAAATTTTTTAGTGTTTTTTGATTTTAAGATAAAAAAACCATTTTTTGTGCTATCTTTAAAGGGGTTGCTCGTAACATTTTTTTTATATGAAAAACCCGCATTATGTTTCGACAAAGAATAACTACTTACATCTTTTCGCATTTTTACACCGTGTATATATACTTAAAATCAAAACCTAGTTGATTAGAAAGAAAATTCCATCTAGAGTTTTTGCACTAGGAATGATTTGCCACATTTTTACTCCACATCTTATAAATAAGAATAAGAAATAGTACTTTCTAATGAAGCAAAAAAATGTTCTGTGTGGAGCTTGGTTGTAAACACGATATCTAGAAAACCACCTTGCCTATATATGCTGGTTTGATTTGGGTATAATCTCCCTAATTGGCCGTTAACCAACATAGATTTTCCCTTTCTTGAAGTATTTGTTAAAACTCTTAATTTCATATATTTTTTCTTCAAATACAAATTGTTTGTAATTTTACACAACATTTGTTTAAACCATTTTTCGATCTAATATATGACAATCACGTGACTCTATTTGTTTTAAGAGTATCCTCTAAGAATATCAATTATACAAGAAAAAGAAAGAAAAGTTATTAAAAATGAATTATCTGCCGGTCTTACGTAAATTATTGTTAATATTGGCTAAAAAACCTGTTGAATTGTGATTTAGGATCACCAGTTCACTGATAGTACATATTCCGAACTATAGATATTTTTGTCTGTTTCTTCAAACTCGTTAATCACTAATCTCTGACAGGTGCACATCCACGGAGTACTCCATTCCACTTATTTGCGATAGTTCCCCTTCCATGTTCAATTTGTTCAACACCATTCTCTTCTACATTGTCAGGATTAGCGTGCTTGGGACCATGTTGCAAAACTACCATTTCTCCTGTGTTTCACTACCACATGAATTAAAAAAACTTGCCTTGGACTAATTTGTCGTTGCAATAACTACATTGATGTCTAAGGAACTGGATGTAGTAGAATCTCAATGTAATTATAATTCTCTTGTGAATCAATTTGATAGTAAAATTAGAGATCTGCAATGTGAATGTACTAAAACGCTTAACTAAACTTTAATAACATTTAAGCATGACGCAATCAGTGAAATCACTAGTAAATTTAATAAAATCTCTTCTAAAGATAAAATCTACAACAAATTATTCTTATTCTAATAAAGCGGCAGTTGCAGCACAATCTAAGATTTTAATTAAACCGGTAAATAATAAGCAATCCAGATGTAGGACTAAATCAGAAGTACTACAAAACGTTGGTTTCATTTCATCTAACATTAAAATTATGCAGGTGAAACCTATTTAAGATGGTGGAATTCTAGTGAGCTGTTACAACAACTCTCAATCACAAAAACTGTTAGATGCTGCCGAAAAGACCTTGTCAACCAAGTATGAGATGAGACAAATTAAACCAACGCGTATCAAGCTTAGAATTGTATGTTATACTGAATCTCTAAGCCCTGAAACGTTTCTGCAATATTTTAAAACTGAAAATGTTGAATTTTTTTCCGACGATTCTTGTTGAGAATTCATCTGTCTTTCAAGCTGATGCTGTTGCTTACAATAAACTTTTAACGTCATGTTCTCATAGGATTAGACGGATGCACTGTATACGCCGGAATGGAATTGCGTAGTCACCCATCAAAATACTGTCCCCATTAAGATGCACCCAAGTATCCTTTCTGTGCTGACTCACATATTGTGAAAGAATGTAAAGTAAATGCGGCATATATATATATATATATATATATATATAAATGTTTTAACTGTGAATATTACAAAAACATCAAAAAGATTGAATGATTTGGGCCAAGAACAACTGAACTGCTTACTCATACACCCTAAATAACATCGAAGAAAATGTATTTGGAAAAAAGTCCAGTACAGATACTTTAACATCGGATTAAAAAAAACTTGAATTAAATTTAAAATTTAAATAATTCATGTAAATTTACAGCTACAGAGGGACCTATTAATATACATTGCTTAACATCATGTTTTGCAGAATTATCGTTATTACTTACTACACATTTTGCAAGAAAACGACAGTGTACTCGAATGTTATCAACAATTATTATGGTGTACCGCAGGGAAGCCTACTTTAGGCTTCTTTTGTTTAAAATTTCACAGCTCATTTTGTTTGACATATCAGTAAAGACTGTGAGATAAGTATGTATGCTGATGATACACATTTGTATACCTCTTTCCTTACCCAATAAAATACAAGAAGCCATCATTAGTATAGACGAGAACCTTAGAATTATACACAATTTATTAAGTGACAACGATGATAACAAACAGTAACAAAACTATAGGCGTTGGTACAGGCAAAAAATAAACATAACAAAATGTATTACAGATATTGAGAACTATGTAACTATAAATACCTATAATGTAAAATTTAATGATTTGGTCAAGATGTTATTGCCTTTTTTTAAATTCTATAATATCTAGTTTAGGCTTTTCCACGATCACAACCTGAAGGAATAATTGAAATGTAATTTTTCACACCACCACACGTGATTATTGCGTAACCGCTGTGTAATGATGACTTGAACACTTTAAGAAATAAATGTTCGAATAAATTAATGCTTTTCCCGATTATTTCTTGTCACTAAGTATCGATTTCAATATAATTAACATTATTTACGTTTCCTTCTAATTACGTTAATAATTCTGTAATATTCTACTAATCGCCTGAGGAGTAATTCCTTTCTGATAACAATTGTGAATAGAACTCAACATTTGCAACGTTAAAACGTATTGAAAAAAAAGACGGTTGCTTTAAAGAAAGTCATTCAATATGTCACTGTTTGACTAAGGGGTACAATTATTTAATAATTTTCCTAACGAATTAAAACACGAGAAAAACGTTTATTCATTTAAAAGGATGTTGAGTAGTTACGTAAAACATAACTTTTAAGCAATATATGTATTATTTTATGAAACCAAATAAAGATTATTGTTTACATACCCACCGCCAACTAAATTTTGTATTGTGGTTTTTTTAGTAAACTTTGAACTCTTCTCATAGACAAACGGTACATTTTGGTATATAGATGAATCAGGTAAAATCGACTTATTTTAATATCTACAATACGTGATAGCTTTATTTCCCTGTACTTTTGGGAATTTGTCAACTAGATGTGATAGGTTATCAGTTGCTACATTCTCAACTTTTTCTTTAAGTACTGGTAAACTTCCCGATGCTCTAAAAATTAATACGGTAATACTGATTTCAAAATTAAAAACGCCACTAAAGCTAAAGATTTTAGACCAATTAATTTAGTACCTACTCTTGAAAAGATTTTAGAGATTGCTGTACACAGGCAAGTTGTTAAATATTTTGAACACTCTGGGTTATTCATGAATAGGTAATTTGGATTTAGACCGCGTCATTCTTGTGAGACATTACAACTAGTGATAACTGAGTGGAAAAATGAAATGAATTTAGATAATGTAACTATTGCAGTTTTTGTTGATTTGCATCGAGCTTTTGAAACAGTTAATAAGTCAGTTTTATTACATAAACTTTATTGTTATGGAATTACAGGAACAGCGTTATAATGGTTTCAGGATTATTTAACTGATAGATATCATGAAATACAATTCCATAACATCTGATCGAATAAAATGTGAATATGATGTCCCTCAAGGCACCGCTTTAGGCCCTTTGTTGTTCAATATTTACATCAACGACATAAGTAATTACATTAAAACATCAACTGTTATGTTATTTGCAGATGATACATTAATTTTGGTTTCCGGTAACAACATAGAACAACTTTCTAAAACTATAAACAAAGATCTCGAATGTTTTGCCAAATGGTTAGTTATGAATAAATTAAAATTAAATAAAGAAAAAAACTAAATGTATGATTCTTGCAACTAAAAATTATTAATAGTCTTCAAGAAAATATTATTAAAATTCAATTTAAAAATTCAAAAATTGAAATTGTTGATCAAATTAAATACTTGGAGGTTACTATAGATAAGCATTTAAAATTTCATAGCCACGTTGAATGTACAATAAAAAATTGCAAACAAAATTGAGTTTTTCGGTCGTTTAAGAAGTTTGGAGTATAACCATTATTTATACAACCACGTTTTGATTACTGTAGTTCCATTTTCTTTCTGGTTGGTGAGACGCAAATACAGAAACTGCAGAGATTACAAAACCGTGCAATGCGAGTGATAACTTCCATTGTAAATTTACACAAAACTCTAAATTGTTTACCTATTAGACGTAGAATTATTAATAACATTTTAATATTTATATACAAATTGACGCATAATCAATGGCCGGCTTTTTCCAAAAATTTTTTCATATGTTTTGATGAAATACATGATCATAGCACGCGAACATCCCATTCTTACAGAGTTATATAAGTCAGCAAAAAAATTACATGTACTTCAATTATTGAAGAAGGGTTTAAAATATTTAATAGATTGCCTGATTCAACACGAAACGCTGTAAATTTAAAAGAATTTAAAACTTTGTTGGCTTTAAACAATTAAATTATTATTGTATATGTAATGTTTGTATTTGTTATGTTAAATATATGTTTTTTATCTTTTGTGTCTAGTACATAAATAGCCATACTGCTAATAAATTCTATAATTATATACATATATTAAAAAAATATGTCAACTAATTTAATAACATTCTCAAAAAAAACCACGTGAACAAGACGCAATAAAATAATTTGATTAAAACTTATAATAGTCATATATTTTAAAATAAAAGTCGGCAATCTTTAATTTTTAAATTTTGTGTGTCCTTTTTATTTATTACCACAACTTTAGAATAAAATTTTATTGTTTTGCCATAAATGAAACAGTTAATTAAAAAAATGCAAATTATACTAAATTTGAGACCAAACTTTGTTTGCACTGCCAAGAAACTTCTTTTTCAGTATTTTCATTTTTATGCTCAATTTTTATGCGCTTTGAATTTGTGGAAATGGCTTTTTAATCTTGAGTGCTATAAAATTAAAATCCTATTTACTGTATTTTCGATTTGCATTTAGAAAAGTAAATGGTTCTTTGAATAATCAATAATTTATATTAAAAGTTGGCACTTTGATAAAAGCTATCTACTCTTATATTTAATCGCAGATTGATACAAAAAATCAAAAATGCTTTAAAACACCTTTTGTGAAAGGAAACCTTTATATAATTCTAAAAGCTTCCCATGTGACTAGGATAAAGGATGTTATAAATATGGTCGACCCGTGTCTCTTACACACATTTACTAAGATTAAGGGTAACCAGAAAATATGTAATTAAGACTTGACAATACATTGCAATGTCAACTTTAGACACTGCATTGTGATATAAATGAATAAGTAAAATTTATTTTAACGAATCAAAACTGACTGTTTCATTATCCATTGCACTTGTAAAGTTAGTTTGCTTTTATTAGAGCGAGTTTTGAAGTTTGAGGTGCACAAAGATAAAGTGTCAGCACAACTTTTAAGGAGATATCTTCTCATTAACGTAGAGTTCTTGCACGGAAAGTTTTTCATACATATTTTACACTAAGTAGTGAACCTGCAACCGTAGCGTTATACAACCTTTGTTTAAAACGATGTCTGGAAAATATTTGCTATTATTCTTAGAATTGCCAACAGTGCATTCCCATTGCATAATGAAAGATAAACATTTGTAGATTATAGTAATGCCGGTATCGGAAGTGGGTGCGACAACCACTTCACGAATTGGATCGACTATGTGAACGACAGTTTTTTGTAAATGTTTGCCTTTCTCTGTCTGTATTGTATTTCAGATATTGCAAAACCATTTCTATAGTATCAATTGCAATGGATTGTAATGTTACCTACTTACTCAGTTTCTAATAAAATATTAGTTAAATAAAATTTAACGTTGAAAAGATAGATATTGAATTTTAAAATAAGATGTATTGATTTTAGCGTAATTAGTGGAACAATTATTTATTATTATTGTAATAAATATTATTTGCATTTAAAAGTAGCAGTAACTTTTTTTTTTTAAATTTAACTTATGAAATTTTCAGTTATGTAAATATTAATTATGCCAAAATCTAGCACCTACCAATAATTTTTTTGTTTATAATAAAAACTTTTTCATTAATGACATGCTCTTTGTGAATGCACAATTCTATTTACTTCTGAACATTACTTGCAATAATTAACAAGTCGAATCCATATAGTAAATTGGTTTGGCTATAAGTTAACTAATTCATATAATTTAATGTATAATATTTTATACAAATGTACTCACATTTTTTATTAAAATTTCTATATTAAACATTTTCTTTTTTATTTGAGAACGTAGAAGAAAGTGTATTACATAATTCCAGCTGAAAACATTTTTTATGCCCCGTATTATGTATTACCCTGTCACTTTGTGGTTTTGAATAAATTATTACGTTACAAAAACTATTTGCATCGATCTAGCGTCTTCAACAGCATCTGTTTATACTCGTTTCTTAGCAGCATTTATCAACTCAAAATAATTAATTAATTTTTTTGCTATTTGATTCACGGCGACGGACTTTTTGTCCCTGGTAGTTTTGTTCTCAGGAATTTTTATGCTAAGCTCTTTTTCGTTCTTACAAGATTTTGTCTATGGTCTCTTTATTTTATATTGAACTAACGAAACATAGTAAGCACAGGCACCAATAAAAAATCAGCTGAATGAATACATGGATGAAAACAAAAATTTTTGTTGAAATGTCTAAATAGATCCAAAACACTAATATGCTATAAAAAGTACAAAAAGGTTTAAAAAGAAAATTACTAAAATAATCGGTGTTCGTAATAGCAGTATATCAACCTTAATAAAAAAATTAAGGCGCAACCAAATATTACAAAACCTTTTTTTAACTGCATAAGCGCATAACCAAAATCTAGCTAATTATGTAGTGTATGTACCTGTTAATTTTTTTTTCATGTAATATCTCTTCAATTGAATGTATTTTTTGCGGTGACGAAAAGACCGAAAACCCTAAAATAGAGCGCTTCTGTAAAAACTTTCCCTCTGTGTGACTTGCATATTCAAAATACTTTTTTTCTAAGTTTAAAATTGAAGCTGAATGTGGAAATTATTTCATTAATTGCTTATGATATTGAAATAATATTTCAGGATAACGTAAAAATGCTAATGATTATCCTTGGTCAGTTTTATAATATACACTTGATCACTTGATACACATTATCGGCAAGTAACAACTTGGCATAAAATTTTCAAAATGTCAAACTTGATATTCATTTTGCTATTTTTAAAACATATTTATAATGTTTCCGTGACGACGTGAAATTCTCGATCTAACAGCAGTACAATAACATTCAGTAGGGACAGCTGGCATGTCCTTGATGACAAAATTTACCGTGCGCATGGTAGGACTTTCTAAGTTTCTCGGTAGTGGCGTACCCATTGCTACTCAAAAGCTTGAATGTAAATTTTAATTATCAAAGGAAAACAAAATGAATTACGCTAAAAATACTAGAAAAATATAAGAAGTTTGAGTGTCAACAATAACAAATATAAGTAGTGAAATTTTAATTTTAATTTAACATTGTTTGAGTTATTTCAATTGCTACAAATATTTAAATTTTCGTTGTCATATTAAAAACTGCAATCCTTAAGGTGTATAAGAAGTAGCACCAAAACACACAAACTCTTATATTCATCCGCCAAATCTGGAGAAAATAAAAGTTTCTCTTTGCAATATAAGTTTTAAATGCAATGGTTGCAAAAGGAATGACTACATATGTATATTTTGGGTGACTCGATGAAGAAGCAACCGCATCAATTATTAAATTATTTCACAAACTTTTTGTTGTTCTATAAATTCCACATGAACAGGAGAATATAATCCTGTTTTTAAGGGGTTTATTTATAATCTTTACAAACACTTAAATAATACAAGCAGATGAAAGATATAACAAACCCAAGTTAAGCTCATTCTTTGTTTGCAAACTACAAAAAGTGGGTGTGATTATTTTATGGGATTAATTAGTCTAACGGATTTGAGTATTTATAGACAAGGCGGTTCTGTCGGATGCGCTTGAAAATGTTTGTTGATCAGTAAGACAACAAAGTACAAATGTGTCAACCAAACAAAAATTTATAGAGGTTTCAAAATGGTATTTTTTTAAAGCATTTCATTCTCCACGTCAAAACTGAAAATGTAAATGTTCATAGTTGTGATGTATGCAAATAATTTTCAAAAGATTTAATTGATATATTTCACTTTAATTTATCGCATAATTTTTTATTACAACAACGAAACGATTAATAAGATTTGTAATTTGTGTTTGAGGTTAAAGAACATTACAGGATTGACTTATGTATTGAGAGCGATTTAGTGCCACAACAGTGTTTTATCATTGCCATCAACGCCATCTACATTATCTTCAACAAACAAGCCCTGCCAGAGATATAAAAACTTGTCCTTTAAACTTCAAAGATGCTGACGCAGGCTGTCCTTACTGAATGTTATAGTATAGTGTGATCTAACAGCAGAATTATTATCCAGCTACGTACATTTTGTTACTGTTGGGGTTCGGTACAAGATTAAAGATTTCGTTACATTTCCGGTTTTCATCCACGGTGAACTTTCTTTGTAGCAGCTCAAATTCCAATGATGAATACTAACGTAAGTTCCATAAAGAACAGAAACAAGTTCTTAATTGTCCGAATCAAGAAGGCGTCAAATGTTTTGGATAAAATGCAACATCAAAAATTTGCAACTTTATGAATGATATTGCCCAGCATTTTGTAGGGGATAAAACGGATTAACATCAAGTTGATTGCCTTAGCGTTAATTCGGAGACGTTTTACTAAAAAAATTGTAGGTTGTTGTTGGAACGTGAAAGGGATTTTCTGATTTGTTCCGCTAGAATTTGTTAGATGACCGAGACTTCAAAAGATGTAAAAGTTGTTCTTCAACTACGGCAGCTAACACTCACCAGATTGGCACAAATACTGTAATTTAACCGACCTTCAAGTTGATGTGGTTGTTGTAGCTCGGGTAGATCGGAAACACTAGAACATTCACACTAGCGGATATTTTCCGAGTAACATAACTGTTAGAATACTGTGACTACTTAGGCGCATCTGACTGATCAAAATGCCTTCTAACAACAATTTTTTTTTAATTGAATCGTTCTGACTTTTTTAATAATAAGTATATTAGAAGTTCTAATGCTACTTTGAGTGGCTAGATACCTTAGAATGGCTGCACTTGTCTAACTTAGACTAAATTACTTTAAAACTTCAGAATGATTTGACTATCTAACATCCTTTAAGTCATTAGGATTCAGTGACTCAGGAGAAACCAGTTTTTGGATAGCTGCTGAATGCCCCCTGATTCTTTCAGTTTTTGTTTTCCCCATTGTTTTTGTTTTATTTTCTGCAGCATATCTTCTTACCGTACTTCTTACTTTCTCGAAATACCTGTCATTGAACTCCATGATTCAAGTCTTTCTAGTTTTGCTTTTCAGAATGTAGTATTTAGAGTTAAACGAGTACTAATAATGTAATGAAGACTACATACTTAAAAAAAGTGACTATCGTGGCCAGTACCCAAAAACTAACATCAATTCAAGATTTGACCACTTTGTATACGAAAACCAGTAATAAAAGAATATAATTCATTATCGTGATATAGTTGTTGGCTAAATCCAAAAACATACTACTTCATACAAATTTAAATACTCGTACTTTGTGAACAGTACAGTAGAGTAGCATAAGGTAGATATACATACATATACAAAATATATATAAAAATTTATTGTATGTAGTATTTCAATACAAATACAATAACAAAAAGGAGATAGTTAGCCTTTTTGGCTGTCTTCCACTACTCCCAATACATACAACACAAATCTACAATTTTATAAGCACAAAAATTCAGTTCTGTTTTTTGTATAGCAGGTTTCCCCTAACAGCATTTAGAAACGCACTAGTTGGCATATACAAGTATTTCAAAAAGTTATTTAATGTTATTGGAGCAGTATACAAAAAACATCCCTCAAATCTTGCAGCCTCATGCTGGGGAACTGTGTAATTATTAACTCATACATTTACATTGTGAACGTCTGATCTTTTTACCAACAGTTGACTTAAATAATAAGGTGAGCTTGTATGTAGTAAATTATACAAGAACTTCAAATACAACAGTAAAATCCTTTTTTCGACATTTAACTCATTTAAATTATACAAATATGGAGTGATATGTTCCCTAAAACCCGCATTACAACTGAAATGTATACATGAGTTTTGCAGTCTCTGTAACTTATTTTTGTTTTGCTGTGTAAGAAAATAATAATACACCGAGGAGCAGTAATCAATGTGTGGATATATTAATGCCTTTACCAATTGTAACTTAATTTTTTGCGATAACTGTGATTTAAATTTGTATACAGTGTGTCCAAAATTCGATGCTCACCATTGGTATTTTGGAAACGGTAAGAGTTACAGGGTCGTTAAATGGAACAATATGGAGGTATTTATCTTACCTCTTCAGACCTTCTCTTGTTTTTCCAAAGAAATGCGTTGCCTACTAGATATTGCAAAAAGTGAAAATCGGCATTTTCTTTAAACTTGCGTAGAATCCACACTATTTATCCTATCAAAAATATGTAAATATAAAAGTTGTAGACATTTAGATATTGAATAATATGCGTCATTAAAATATTTTTTGCTTGCATCAGTAGCGAAATATGACCCAAAGTTGCATTTTTTAAATGGAAATGATAATTTATTTTTATACAGTTGAATTACTTGATTTTTTTCCTTTTCAACGATATAAGGTTCGAGCTATTTATCTTGTGTACTTTAGAAGATATAAAGAAAAATCATTTTTGAGGCAGATTTATAATGTTACCAAGTTGTAAGCAATAATAACAAAACATAACGGGTGGATAACATCGTAAAACGAATGAGTTTTCCTATAAAAGATTCTCAATAGTGCGGCCATTGACTTCTAAACATTTTGTATAGCGTTTTTCAATATTTATTCGGCAATTCATTAATTGACGGACGCTAACTGAATTAAAGGCCTGCATGACGCTCTGCTGCAAATCATTAACGTTCTCATAATTGACAACGTATACTAAATTTTTATGTGTCCCCACAGGAAAAAATCTAGTATGGACAAATCTGGTGATCGCGCAGGCCAACGTATGGGACCGTTTGTTCCAATCCAACGGTTTCCAAATCTTGCTGATAAATATTCAGTGACGATCCTGGAATTATGGGCCGGGGCGCCGTCTTGCTGAAACAAAATACTTCTTTCTTCTTGAATAGGTAGCTCGTCCAATGCATCTTCGACTTCGGCTTGCAGCAGTTGAAGGTATCTAGTCGAATTAAGCGTTTGATTATAAATAAATGGACCTATCAAACGATTTCCCAAAATACCGCATCACACGTTAAATCCGAATCGTTCTTGGAAACGCGATTCTCGAACTATTTTCGGATTTTCATTATTCCAATAATGATAATTATGCCGATTGTAAATGCCGTTGTTTGTGAATCTACTTTCATCGCTCCAAAGAATTTTTTAGAAAAAGAATTATCGTTTGTAACTTCATCCAGGTACCATCTACAAAATGTAACTCTTCGAGCATAATCATTCTCTTTGATATGATGGCATATCATTGGCTTATAAGGATGAAATTTCTTCTTTTTAAAACATAATGTACTGAACTTCTTGCCATACCACTGTCATTCGAAATTTTTCTTACTGAAACGGAAGGCTCAACATTAACAGCGGCTAGAACAGCTATTTCAGCATCCTCATTGTCTTTTTGATAGGTTGTAGGACGAATGGCGGTGAAGGATCCACCTTGTCGAAGATTTTGCTCGAGTCGGGAAAACAAAGTTCTGTGAGGTTGCCTTCTTTCGGGGTATAAGTTGTGATATTCATTTGCTGCCGCAGTTGAATTACGATGGCATCTTATGTAGACAACAAACATGTCCGTTTTTTCATGGTTTGAAAACTGCATCATCAATTTTGAATATGAATAGCTTACTACAACAACTACAAGTTCTGACACGATACTACTGTAACAATATTATTGACAGATTTGATGTGCAGTTGTTTGTTTCTTAAAAATTTGCAATCATGGATAGTGTGATGTGCTTTAAAATACATCTACAGATCTCAAAAACGATTTTTCTTTATATCTTCTAAAGTACACAAGATAAATAGCTCGAACCTTATATCGTTGAAAAGGAAAAAAATCAAGTAATTCAACTGTATAAAAATAAATTATCATTTCCATTTAAAAAATGCAACTTTGGGTCATATTTCGCTACTGATGCAAGCAAAAAATATTTTAATGACGCATATTATTCAATATCTAAATGTCTACAACTTTTATATTTACATATTTTTGATAGGATAAATAGTGTGGATTCTACGCAAGTTTAAAGAAAATGCCGATTTTCACTTTTTTGCAATATCTAGTAGGCAACGCATTTCTTTGGAAAAACAAGAGAAGGTCTGAAGAGGTAAGATAAATACCTCCATATTGTTCCATTTAACCGACCCTGTACCTCTTACCGTTTCCAAAATACCAATGGTGAGCATCGAATTTTGGACACACATACTTTTCAATTTAACCATTGACATTTTGTATATATGTTGAACATGCCCATTAAAAGAAAGTTTGCAATCAATGACAACTCCTAAGTTTCGTGCACTCTTTTCCCATTTTACAGGTTCACTACACAGTGTTAATGTATGCTGAGTATAAATTATTTTTCGTTGATTTTCATTCCCAATGGCAACAGCGACAGTTTTTTTTTTGTTCAATTTCAATCTGTGTCTACGGGAGTAGCACTGAATATTTTCAAGATCTTTATTAATATCCAGAATACTATTGGGTAAATCATGAATAGGGAATGAGTAAAAAAGTTGAATATCATCAGCATACATATGCGCCGAACACTTTGATAAGCACTTAGTGATGTCGAAAATGTAAATTAAAAATAAAATGGGCCCAAGAACACTGCCCTGGGGCACTCCCGTTTTTATTAACTTTAATGTTGACTGTAGATGATGGTTTATTATTACCTTTTGTTGTCTTCCCACTAAATATCTTTCAAACCAGTTTAAGGCTTTTTTGTCAAGACCTATGTACCTTAATTTAGCTATAATAAGTTTATGACTGACAAGATCAAAAGCTTTACTTTGATCTAATAATACTAGGATTGAAGAAAGAGATTTATCAGCAGATCGAGCTAAATAATTTGTAACGTCCATTAATGCAGTATGTGTTCCATGGTGAGTGCGAAAACCAGATTGTTTTAAAGGCAAAATATTGTACTTTTTAAGATATTCTTTTAATTGTTTACCTATTTTTTCAAGTACCTTGGAACGTATTGGTAGCATACTGATAGGTCGAAGTTCATCAAAACTGCATGGATTTTTGTTTTTGAAAGAGGTAAAACTTTGGAAGTCTTCCATTCTTCTGGGAAAATACCTTTTCAATAGAATTATTAAACATATTTCCTAAGCTGTCAATGCAATAAGGAGTAACCATTTTAAGCATAGCAAGAGATATATTATCTGTTCCCTAATCGTTTAATTTTATTGCTTTTATCGCTGTAATAACGTCGTTATTATCTATTTTCTTTAATTTAAAACTAATATTATTATTTAGTAAGTTATTTTTGTAAAAACTACAAGTTTCATCATCAGCACTTGTAAAACTTGAAACAGTGAGAAAATGATTATTAATTTCTTCGGGTTTTTGAAGGTCTAAAGGTAACCTGTAATTTGAATTTATGTTATTTATTACACCAAAGGAGTTTTTTGAATTTTTCTTACTTTTTTGTAGAATATATCCCATGTATGCGGTTTTTTCTCTGTGTATAGCTCTGTTTACATAGTGCCGTAATTGAATATATAGTCGGATTCACCGGCTTTAGGTATGACTCATTGCAGTAAACTATGATAATCGACGTGACACAGTTTTCTGTTTCTGTAAATCAAAATATCAGCAAAATGCAATTGAGAAACGTATGTCGTGCCGTTTATTTTATGTGCAAACAAGAAAACGTACGTCGAATAATTTTCTGTGTTTACATTGTCATAACCTTACATTCGTACTTCAAGTTGCCACACCGTTTTCGAATTTTTTCATCTTTCCTTTATTCAAATCAATATTTTTCAATACTAATCAATTATTATATCGAGGCAGATTAAGTAAGTACATGGTATTAACAATAAATTAATGATTATTATGATAGCATAGGAATAGTTGCAATGCCAAATAAATTGGAAACCGAAGCAGTCATTATGAAAGTAATGGACTATTTTATGCGAGAACGTGACAACGGTGCTGTATTGTTGCCTTTCACGTCAGTTATGCAGGTATTTTATGAATTAAAAATACTATTTCATCTTACGGCTTGATTCATTATAGCGAACTGCAGAAGCATGTGGCGGTAACATAAATACTGTATCTTCGATTAAAAAAGAAATGAAGTGATGGAGAACGAAGAACCTGTAGTGCCAAAACAAAAACGTAGGAAGTCAAAGTCTTGTGACGTTGATAACTTCGTGAAAGATGTGATTAAACGTTCAATTTATAATATGCATAATAATCGTAAGTATTGCTCAAATTAGTTTTTTTTATAAGTAATTATGAATAATATAGGGCAACATGTTACTGTTGCAACATTGCAACATGAAATTGCTACCGCTGGTGTATTCAACTTTAGCAAAAGTGGATTAACAAAACTCTTACATAATATTGGATTTTCCTTTAAACTTGAATATGGCAGACGTGGTTTATTTGAACAAAACCACATTGCAGCAAGTCGTGTTAGATTTTTACAAGAATATTTTACTGAGAAGGATCTTGCATTGTATGACCCTGTATATATGAATGAAACTTGGATATTTAGTAGAGGTTCACCAAAAGGAGTTGGCATGATGCTTCTAAACAAACCATAAAGAAAAAGCCACTTGGAGAAGGCAAAAGGTTTGACCCTGATTTTATACTTACAAGTAATAAATTAAAATTTGGTTTTAGGTTTATTGTTGTACATGCAGGAAACAGGAAGGGCTTTATTTCTAATGCTTCACTTCTATTTTCATCTAAATCCCCAAAAGAAGATTATCATGGTGACATGTGTGGAGATTTGTTTAAGAAATGGTTTGAAAATGATTTGATACCAAATTTAACAAAACCTAGTTTAATTATATTAGACAACGCCAGTTACCATTCAACACTAAAAGAAAAAATACCCAATGCTTCCTCGACCAAACATGATTTGTATACATTTTTATTAAAGCATAATGTAATGCATGATCAAAAAATGTTAAAACGAGAACTTTTACAATTAGTTAACAAAAATCCAAAACCGAAAATTTATGAAATAGATGAGCTTGCACTTAGAAACGGCTATAGGATACTAAGATTACCTCCGTATCATTGCCAATTTAACCCAATCGAATTAATTTGGGCTAATTGCAAGGAGTACTATAATAAAAAATTGGAGAGTTGAATTCACAGTACACCGATGAACATGTACGAGAAGTGTGGAAACAATCCCTCCAAAGAATAGATGGTACATATTGGACGAAATGCATTCAACATGCTGAAAAAGAAATGAAGAAGTGGTGGGATATTGAGCAGCGGTTTGAAGTTGTGGAACCCTTAATTATTAGTATAGGTTGTAATCAAAGTTCAAGTTCGGAATATGGGGCAGATGAATCTGATTAGATCGGATCCTTTTTTAATTAGTTTTATTAACGTTGATTGATTTTGCTTCACAATACAGTAACCACTTTGAGTAGATGAGTGTACAGTCGCTAAAACTGTATTTAAATCAAATAATTGTTAAATTTCAGTTAAATAGATACCTCAAAACTAAACGTTGCATTTAACACTAAAGTAAAATTAATTTAGAAAGTTTTATACGTGGACATCTTGTTTGCATACATTAATGTAACATTTCCAACTGTACAAATATATAAATAAATTATAATTATTATAACTTCCCACAACCTTTATTCAATGACGCAATTTAAAAAAATGAAGAGAAAATCAGAACATTTCTGATCGAAAACATATTTATGATTATTTTAATTAGTTTGAAACAGCTGATCAAACTGAATTGACAGATTACACACAAATTTACAGTAGGAATTATTTATTAGTTACGACATACGAGCCTGGATTGATCCATACAATTTGTAGCGATGAGTCATACTAAAACCCGGTGAATCCGACTCTAGTAAGTTCTTCGAGTAGTTATTTTTTCCCTTGAATAGTTTTTATATGCTTGTTGTTTTAGTTTGATTATTTGTTTTATATTATAAGTAATGTATGGTTTACTTCATTTGATATTTTTAAAAGTTTGTACAGTATTAATATTTATAGGAGGGTGTCTGTCAAATAATTCATTTACAAAAGAATTGAATAAATTTAATTTACTACTTAAATTAGGTTTAATATTTATTGCATTCCATGGGATATTATATGTAGAATCGAGTGCAAAACTATTCAAGTCTATATTTTTAAAATTTCTGTAAGAAGTGACCTGGTCAATTATTTTATTTTCTTCCACAGCATTAATTTGACTTGTGACCATATTATGATCTGAACAAATGGACATATCTAAACATGTAGTACAGACTTCACTTAGATTATTTGACAAACATATAACATCAATTAAAGATTCAGAAGTTAGTGTAATTCTAGTTGGTTCTCTAACTATTTGGCGCAGATTAAACATATCCAAAACAGACAGAATTTTTCTTGTTTCACTGAGATCTGTTTTAAGCATGTTGACATTTATATCGCCCATTAAAACAATTGAAGATGCTTCTAAATAAGCTTTTACTAGTACATTAGTTAATTCAATCAGACACACTTCCAGGTTTGATTTTGGGGGACGATAAAATACCCCTATAGCTATTTTATATTTTAAAAAACTTACGATTATCCATAATTGTTCTAAATTGTCCTTTGTAGAAGATTCGTAAAATCGTTTATACTTAAACGTATTTTTCACATAACACGCGACGCCACCGCCACATCCTGTACGATCGACTCTTTCAATGTTAAAGTCCTGGAGCATAATAAATTTATCTGGTAAATCGAAATTGAGCTACTCCTAAAAAATCTAGATTAGTTTCACTGGCAGCCTCACTGAACTCCACAAAACAATTATTTAGCGACCTAATGTTTATGCACCCGAAATACAAATTTAGTTTTTTTATAGCAAATATTCTGTTTCAGTTTTCCGAGTTGTAGTTTATAATAGTCGCAGTTTTTGTTATTTGCTAGATGATTAAATGATAGCGATTCATTTGATTTACAGTTTATACACGAAACAGTTTCCAAAGTACAATTTCTACTATCATGATTTTCTGCACATTTGCAGCAATTGAAATGATCACTAGTACAGAACCTCGAAATGTGATCAATTTTCCAGCATTTGTAACATCTTGTAAGATTAATATGTTCTTTGACCCAACATTTATTCCAACCAATAAAAAGAAAACCTTTATTAATAATGCAACTATACAAGTCTGGTGTAAGTTCTAGAATAACTTGGGTCTCGCTTGATCTATTCTTTTCGAGTTGCCGTGGTTTAAAAACTTTAATTAATTTAATATCATTGTTATTACAAACTAATCTATTTGCAGTTATCACATTTTTGACAAAATCATTTTCTTCTACAGATTGAATATCAACATTGGAAACCATAATGCGTGGGTTTAACTTTTTTGATTCACTTATATCGCATGAAGAATCAGTATTCTCTTTAAGTTTTTGTTTTAGATCATCGGCGACACTCTCTTCGCATCTAATTAACACACCGTTTTTTATCAATTTCGTCTGATGAATCTGTAAGGAAACGGGATTGATTTTCTTTTTAATTTCTTTTTCAATGTCGGGATTTGAGGTAACAGTTGATTTAATAAATACCGTTTTCGTTTTCCTTTCATGTTTTACCGCATCACTGCATGTTACTATCTTTTTATTTGCACTTACAGACTGCTTATCAACGTCATGTTGTTCTAAGGTCTTTTGTAACTGCAGGTTTAACACATACTTTTTTAATAATTCATTTTCACGCTTTAAGCATTCATTTTCTTTGTATAACAAAGCATGATCCAAAGGATGAATAACACCGCTACTTGCTTGAGCCGTAGATTTTTTAACATTTAAACTGGTTTTTGAGCAATCGGGACATTTCTGGACTCTTGCATAACCGATATAATTTGTCTTGTAACTTTTAATATAACAACTTCTGTGATAAGCTGAACCACAGGACACACATACCACAACTTTAATTTTTGTAGAATCACAACATTTTAAATATATATCACCAGCAGTTTCGAGAGCGTTTTCATCACCCGCCATCTTGTTTGCGTTATTTTCTTGAGAAAGAAAAATATTCATTTGTTTCGCGTAACTCGCCGTTAACTTTTGTATGCCTTGTTGCATACTTGCCATCAATATGTACAAATATAAATTATGCATTTCGAGTTACTATGATACATTTGAAAAATGGCATCACGTGAAACTGCAAAATATTTAGATAAGCACACAATGAATTATAGTAACCATATGATATAAATAAGTAACTCAAATGTAATTGAATTTCAAAACATTCTGATCCTTATTTAATGTGTGAATTGAATTTTTATTTCAATTTTGAAGCACCCAACAATGTGTTACTAATTAGCACACCCAAGTAATTAAGTAGGTATCGAATTAAATTCGAAATGAGAAAATTGAAGACATCGTGACCAGACAACAACTCTTACGTAGCATATATTAGTTTGTACATCGAGGATCCTCAAATTGTAAGAGATGTAAAAGTAATAGGTTAGATTTAAGCATATATTTTGGATCGCGGTTTTTATTTGTTAATGCTGATTTTATATATTAGTAGAAATTTCCTATTTCTATCGTCCTGTTTATATACAAACGATAACAAATTAATGCTTGTTTATATATTTTTCGGGTAGGGAGTCATTATATACCAAAAACAGCAACTGGTAGGACAATTCAAACATTAGGGTTCAAGAAAAAAGGAGCCGACGTTTCAAATTAGTATCAAAAGTAGAGGAGACATTTGAAGTACCAACCGAAGAATTCGGTTAGATACGATAGCACAATTTAAAATGACTGTTGTACAAAATTTAGTTTTTTGTTGGATACATTTGTTTGTATTAAAACTTTCACTCTGAAAACTTCTTGAAGAAAGCTTTGTACTTCATAGCAAAATAATATTATTTTGCCTGCAATAAACAAATATCATTTGACGTGTAGTGCTTTGTGAATTCTCTTTAGAACATATATTTTATTCCACATATCATATTTCAGAAGCACTTTTATCTACTTTTATAAATATTTATATCCTATTCACTAAACTTGTCATGGAGTTTTAATAAAAGTCATGACTTGGTTGCAGTAGTTACTTGTATCAAAAATTTCGTAAAATATAAGCCTAAGTATTAATATTAACTCATGGATGCTTGGCTGAATATATCTGCACCATTATTGGCGTTATTATTACTTTTTATGAAAAATGCCAAAACACATCAATTTTGTTGTTAATATAAAATCAGCCAAATCACCTTCTGTTGCGATTTTTGTTTCTTAACATAGTTTTGAAATTTTAAGGCTTACTAAATTTGATAATAATAATGTTTATTGTCACAAAATATATACAACATGATGAATAAAACATAATGTGGTCTAATATCAGACTTAGAATCAGACAGAGATTTGTGATCATCTTCCTCTTATTTTAAATAAATTTCATTATTACATTATACTGTAAAGGTAAATAATTTGATGATGGTCTCCACATTAACATTTAACAAAAATGCTTTACTAAAGTTTTAAAACTGTTTAAATTTAATTTTTTATTTGGTCAAGTAAATAATTATAGAACCTAAGTGCAAGATAATTTTAAGATGAGTGTTTGGACTTGTTTAAACGCAATACAGTAGGTTTTTTGCCACGGTTTGTTACAATGGATAAGACGTGGATTCACCACTATACATCAGAAACAGCAATCGATTGCGAAAGGCCTGCTCCGAAAAACGCCAAATCAGTTTCGTCAGCGGAAAAAGTTTTGGTATCAGCTTTTTAGAGTGCCAAAGGCATTCTTTTCGTAGATTATCTTAAAAAGGTGAAACAATTAACAAATCATACTATGCAACCCTACTGGTTAAGCTAAAAGACAATATTCAAGAAAAACGACCCGGATTAGCAAAGAAAAAAATTTTGTGTCACCAGAATAACGCACCCTGCCATAAATCGATTATTGCTATAGCAAAAACTAATGAGTTACAGTTTGATTTGGTACCCTATGCCCCCTACTCGCCTGATTTAGCCCCCCCGGATTTTAATTTATTTTCAAAATTGAAAACAAATCATGCAGCAAAGAAGTAGGAGTCAAATGAAGATGTATTGCAGCCACAAATTAGTATTTTGACCAGTTGGACGAAAATGCTTATAAGAATGGAATAAGAACACTTAAACATAGGTAGACCAAGGGTATTGAACTTGACGGAGATTACGTTGAAAAATAAAATTGTTATTCATTCGATATTGTTTTGTTTTCTTGACTTGGCCGAAGATTTCGTGATTTTTATGTGCAATGTTGTGTAAAATCAATAAAATAAAAACATTATTTTATCAGTGTTATTTATTTTGTATTATGGTTAGGCAAGATTTAAGTTTTTCATTCAACATGGCGGCCAGGCAGCGGAGGGGAAGCTATTGTCGCCACTGTCTAATATTTAGTCACTGTAGTTCTAACTAATTCTAACTCCTTAATAGAGAAGCTTCTTTAGATTAAATTTTGATTAGTTCTATCCCGAATTTACTTTTGTTATAATATCCTTTAATTTTAGATTTTGGTTTTTCGGTTCTTTAACGTTAGCAACAAAATTAGTTAGCAATAAGACAACAGTAATAATTTTTTTTAAGAAATAGCATTTCTTTAAAGGCAACTAATACTGAAAATTTTGTTCTCTTTTTTAACTTTGAATACCTTTAGAATATCGGTTTTATTTTGTGGTAAAGTACCAACAACAGTCAATTTTTTAAGTAAATACTAGGTAACAAATGTCTGTCGCTACATTCCGCGACCAGTTATAAATTTTGTTACACAATTTTCTACAAAAACCATACATTTTAATTTTTAAGTTACTTCAAGTTTTGATTCGTACGTTACCATTTCGATTCGTATAGTTTTAGTTATGATTCAAGCGTTATTTGAACATCATGGATAAGAGAATAATTTTTAACACGAGTCGACACTTAGGTGTCGCAAAACTTCTTGTTTAAAAATAAAGAAAATCGATATTTTCTTGTTTTTTATTTACATTTGTGTCTCTTACGGTTTCCAAGATCCCAAGCCTAGTTTGGTGGGACACCCTGCACCTGTTTTAATACTACATTCGCTACAAAAATTTTGAGTTAAATCCGTGTTTCAAAAATATAATCTTTTGTGTAATTCTTGCTTAGTTTCTATTCAAAATAAAATGTTAGATTAATATTATTTTCTATTCTAATTTAATTGTTAATTTTGTGCAGTAATTAAATTCAATAGAAATTATTAGAGTTTGATTAAAATACATAGATCACTGTTTTTGCCACTGTCATTAATAATCCGCTTCAACAGAAATATCTATGGGGGTCCTAAAAGTTACAGTACTTGTACTGAATACTTAACTTGTGTATACCAAATACTGTTTTTTTTTATAATAGTTACAATAGTATCTATTGTAGAGGACTAACGAAACAGTCAATTACACTTCTTGATAAATTACAAACCGCACTTGAAGGGTGACAGTTATAAACTCCAGTGAGTTTCAAACGGTTCTGCAAATGTAAATACTAAAGAGCAAAAAAATTGATTGTTTTTCTGTAAAAGGTACCTATAAATTATTCTTTAAAGTTCATTTGTTGTGATTATTCATGGTAACTTCATTATTTTTAAAGTGTGCTTTTCTTCACAACTTGCAAGTTTCAATATTTTTGTTTGAAAATGAAAATAACCTAAAGTAAAATTTATTCAAAAGCAACTAAAATTATGTTCCTATTTCAATTTACGTAACAAAGCTGTTAATTAAATTTCTATTGTAGCTGTAATATCCGCACATTACGGTGTAAGCTTGTAATTTTCCTTTATAATGTTATTCTAACCTGTTATTATTGAAAACAATGTTTAGGATGGAATTGCGACAACCTGTAGTTTTGAACCATTCAATTGATTTTAGGATAATGTAGTTTGAGAGGGTCATTTAAATTTGCTTGGACATTTAAAAATAAAATCGAAATAATTAAGTTTTTCAGCTAGTTAGAAAAAATACAGAAAAGTTGGTACACTCATAAAAACTAACGATTGTTCACAATTTAGTTTTCTAAAGTTTCTAAATAAAACCGGAAACATTCAAGCGTATTATTAAGTTGTACAACCTAAACTTAATAATCCAAAAGTTAACCACGTTTTACAAAATAGATCCAAAATTGCGATGAAAATTTCATCAGAAATACAATGTAAGAATAGTTTTAATTAACAACAATTATAAACTTTTTAGATATAACAACAAAGATGAAATATTTACACATCTAAAAAAGTATTATACTGTAATAATTATCTTTAATAAACCTTCTTGGTATTTGGTTTTATATCTAAATGATTATCATAATTAATACTGTAAAATAATTAATGAACTTTGCCAAAGAAGTATTAAATAACTGAAAGGTACACCCATCCATAAATTGGGTTAGTTTAAATTAAAATTTAGTAATTTTAAACCTAACTTTATTTATTAAAGTTGTCATTTGTTCTTAGTGTAACGAAGGAAGTTATAAGATAAGTCCGTAAAAATAAAATCAAAAACTTGATTGCTGTTGTATTTCAGTTCCTCTAAAGCACAATTATCGAAAGTAAAACTTTGTTGGTGTTTATGAAAATATATAGTTGAAGCAAACTTGCGAACGTGATTTTTTCCCGAAATGTGACACAATTTTGGGATAATTTTTAACAAAATAATTTACAGTTTATAAAAGTTTATACTATCAAATAAAAAAATAAATTACAAATGGATTTGCCTTATTTTTTAACACGTTATTAAAACTTTCCGTCACACGAGTAAAAATACGAAAAATTTATTTTATTCTAATTGCTTACGTGATTCTAAATTAATTTTTCCCTTTCAGTATAACCAAAACTAGAAACATTGAATCACAGTAACAATTAATTAGAATTTCAAATGAAATTGATTTTCGTTAAAACAAATCATCATAAAATCTTGAACAAACAATGGCTTACTTAATATCCTGAAAAGAAAAGAAGTATGCGCTTACAGTAATATGATGGAAAAGTTCTGTAGTATTGTATGAAAAGATCCAGTTTATATAACATCTTAAATGAAATGGTAAAAGATTTAGTCATGCAGACACGCAAATAACATAAAATAAAAGAAATGAATCGGGCAAGTTACAAACAAAACAAAGATGCCCGCTAACCACTTAAGAAATGGAAAGTTCATATAAGAAAAGTAGAAGATAAATGACCGTAACATAAAAAGTTTAGAATCTCTTATTTTTAATTTTTACAATACGACGAATTTTGTTTGACTTTTAACTTTGAAAAAGCGACATCAAGTTAAATATTAAATAATTATTTAAGCTACATCATATCAAAGCAATTACAATCCCCTTTTTATCAACACACATCAATCAAAACAAACTGTATCCGAAAACATTGAATGTCGCACTGTTTATATTCAATCACAATTTCATTTTAAAAATTTAATTTGCCACTTTAATAAAGTAATATTTCAGCAATCCGTAAGTTTTTCAAAATAGTAACAAAGAATATTCAAAAATTGTTGAATATTAACTCAATAATTGAAAATGTTAAATACAATTTGCTGACAAAAAATTCAGAATTTATTTTGTAGGTATTATATTTCGCTTTCACTTTCACCTCACATGCTTTTTGAATAATTTTATGGCATGTCATAAGCCTTACATCAGTCCTCATTATTGTTTAATAAATAAATGTTAATGATAAAAACTAGAGTATCAATATTTTTTTTATAAATAAGGTTATAAAGTGCACCCATTCCTTTATTAAATAATTAGGTAATTAAAATCAAATGACAATCGGTTTCGACGCTAAGGTATCATCATCAAGTCAACACAGCATTACCACAGATTAATGATGTGGTGGGGTTAAGACAGATGCGAAACTCTGTGTCGGTCTGTTTGATGTTTCGGGGTCGTTATTTCATGACCTCCAAACAAGACGCCATATTTTTGTTGGTGTTATTTTGCGGGAATTTTAAAATTGCCTATACACTGAATGTATGAACAAGTAAACTTCATGCTTGTTGATATCGGATTTTTATTGCTTTAACACTAACAATAAATAATTGGAAAATTGAAGTTGAATAAAACCGTTTGTGAAAACAAAAACACTATATTTTTAATTTTAATAAAAACATTTCTATTCCAAACTATAACCATTAATATATTAAAATCCTATTTTACATGGTATAAAGTGAGTTTGTCCAATGTAATTAATCAAATAAATAATCAGACTTATTGATCATCATTTACTTAACATTAGCATAGGTACTACTCATACAACTAGAGATAAATATTACAAAACAACATAAATAAGCTATGGTGCACTAATAAACACTTCTAAATACTCATTATGTCCTAAACACGATAAAATTAGACAATAATAAATAAATATTGAAGCGTATAAATCGTTTGTTGTTTACAACACCAACAATAAAATGGAGAATTAACGCATGCGCAAAGAATCTCTACAACTCGAGTTTCGCATCTGTCTTAACCCCACCACATCATTAATCTGTGGCATTACTAACAACAACTAACATAATAAAATTGAAATTAATTAATTTTTTTTTTTAGAATTTAGAAGCATAATTTGCAATGAAATAATAGGTGTTCTCAGAAACTTCACCCGTTTATTATTATAGATCGATCTCATATCGTAGAGGTTAAATTAGATCGGAAAAACTTTAGATTATTACAAAATTCTTTGCTTAATCGACTAGTCGGTAAGGTAATGATTTTTGATAAATGCCAAAAAGTGAATTACGGAAAAATTTTCAGTAAATAAATCTAAAGTTTTGAGGGTCAAAAATTTAACCACGACTGGTATTCGTATAAATATATCATATATCAATAGTGTATTTCCGTTTATTAAAAAAATTAAATTAACAATTATTTCACAAGTTTTGAAACTATTTGCCGTTTTAATATAACGCGAACAATTAGACATTTGCCTAACGATATAGTTTTTTCACTTATCATAACCACGTCTTAAATCAAATAAACCTAGCTTATTGACTAGTAAGAAGTGAAAATAACAAGTTGTGTCAATTTCAATTGTGATTATATTGTTTCATTGGGGCACATTAGCCAATATTACTCGGAGAATATATATAGTGTTAGGAAGGAGCATAATACCCTAGATTAGTATATGTAAATAAGAGACTAAATGCAGCTATTAACAGCCAAATATGATTAGTTTGTTTTGTTGCGGCCTTAAATCAATTTAACGTACAGTTATTAGTTTGTATGTTTCATTTATTAAATTTTTAATATTTTTGATTTATTGAAACCGACGCGACGTTTAAAAAAACAAATTTTACTTTTGTCTTACTTATGTTCATTCATGTGTAAGTATTTCTTGTATTTAAACTTATTTAGAATGTATGTATTTCTAACCTTTCCGTAATTTATAATTTGAAGTTAATCATGAGCGTGCGTTTATGTTCTGTTAAGAGTAATATTTTAAAACATAATATTCTTTTTATTGTATACAACATAAATTCTATCAAAAATATATTGGGACTCTCTTGGTAATGGCTGTTCTTCAATTGTAATAGATTTCAGAAGTGTTTACTTTGTTAATTAATATTTTTTAAGATGGATGCAACAGCGCGCTACTGGCAAACCGGAAACTGTCACCTGCTATATGCAACGACAATTTTAGTCCTACAAAACCAACAGAAAAACACCAAAAACTGCACCAAAAACTTGACTCGGACACGTGTTTCAACAGCTAAGCTGTCATCATCAGCGATACCGATACTATATTTAAAAACAACGGGAAGCTTATATATACTATCTGCTTATCACGCATTGTTAAACTTAATTGATTCTTAGATAAGCTTAAATAATTCCGAAAATCCTAATGGACCGTTAGCATCATAATTCATAAGCAAATTTCTGTTTTAAAAAAGTTCTAAACTTTCATAAGAATCAAGTTCGTTTTTATTATCTACCTTCTTAATTAATTCAATGTCGCTTACTCTATGGACATTTTCAAGCATATGCATGGCAACACTGGACCTATCTGTGCGATGATATTTGACATGAGCTACGTGCTCTTTAAAACGAGTTTTAATAGGTCTCTTGGTTTGCCCTATATATATATATATATATATATATATATATATATATATATAAATTTGCCGACAGTTATGTAAAGCAGTTACATAGTCGATTCTTTAATAATTATTAAAGAATCGACTATGTAACTGCTTTTACATACCTGTCGGCAAAGTTGCTAACATTTTCGTACGTGAACGTTTTCACGAGTCGACACTAGATGTCGAAAAACTTATCATTTAAATATATATATATACTGGGTTACAGTCTTTACAATTAACTTTATATATTCCCAATTTATCACACATTTCTATTGAGTATTTCGATTGCCTAAAAGATTTTGCAAGTTGTTACTACTAGAGGTTACTGTTTTATAATCAAATTTTGAAAATATTTTTTGAAGACCTTTTGTGTATGTTGGATAATTTGACAATTTGACATATTTCTTATATATTTTGCTATCACTAGTTCCTAACGTTGTAATGTTTCTAATGTTTAACTTACGTTTATGTTTTCTAATTATGTTTGTGACAATTGATTCTTGAAAACCGTTGTATAATGCAATCTGCTTAATACTTCGCAGTTCTTAAGGTTTGTTTCTGTTTCATAGGTAAACTTCATCGTCTCAAATTTTGAATTTAAAATTTCTACAAATTGTTGAGGGCTGTAAACTTTAGTGTCGATGACTGCAAAAACATCATCTACATATCTACCCCAAATTCTAGAAAAATATTCTAAATTATTTTTAAATCAGTTTCAAATTTACCCATGAGCAGGTTAGCCATAAACGGAGATAAGCTGTTACCCATTGTTGTACCATAATTTTGTTGATAAATATTATTGTTAATTTGAAAGTAGGTTTGACTCATACATAATCTTGCTAATTTAATAAAATTATCTACTTCTAAATTGTCTAAATGGTTTTGGTGTAACATAGCTTTCAAATAATCTAAAGTGATATCTATCGGAACGCTTGGAAACAATGAACAGACATCGAATGAAACTAAAACTTCGTTATCAGTCAGCTCAATGTTTTTAATTTTTTCAATAAAATTGTATGAATTTTGAACACTGAAATTTGATTGTTGATATTCAAAACTGTTGAATTTATCTATGGGCGCTTTGTTAAATTTGAGGTTATATTTCAAGCCTTTATTCAACAAAGTTAATTCGTCATTGTTAAAAATCTCCGAGGATTTGTTTACCACTATGTTAGATTTTTGGGGATCAAGTCTGTGCACCTACTTTTTCTTTTTTAGATAATTTTGTGAACTTTTGTTGTGGGTCATCTTTTTGCCAAAATTTGTGTTGAATAATTTCATTAATATGGTGCAAAAACTTAATCCATTCAACATACTGTCATCATTTAATCCTGAAGTCAGTTTTAAATGTAACTCATATGCTTCTAACTCTAATTTACCTAATTTACCATAATGACATTTAATTTCCAGATCTAACCATTTACGCTTAGCAAATTTAAGCGCCTTTTTACATAAGTATGAATTAAAATTTTCATAAACTTTAATAAATTTTGGAAAAACACCTGCTTTGCGGCAAGATTTAAGAAATTCAATGTCACATTTAACAAAAGAAATCTTACTTTTAATCTTGAAGAACCTGTTTCGTAGTGTAGACCAGGAAGCCATCTTCATCAAAGGAAGGAACAACAACTGCAGCATCTATTTAACTAAGAGAAAAACACCAAAAACTTTACTTTACTTTGAATCAGTTTAGGTGATGCTTAATGAAGGCCCCTATTCATTAATACCTAAAAATCCTCTTCCCAAAATGATGGCTGATACCCGTAGAGTCTTATTAAAATATGGAAATATTATACCAAAACAACTTAGGTTTAGACTAACGGTATCTAACCCGGTTGTTCCTAGAATGTATGGTTTACCTAAGGTACATAAACCTGGAAAAGCAATGCGTCCCATTGTTTCAGGTATTAATGCTCCTACTTATCTGATATCTAAGTGGTTGTCAAATAAATTCAACAGTTTTGAATATCAACAATCAAATTTCAGTGTTCAAAATTTATACGATTTCATTGAAAAATTAAAAACATTTAGAAGTAGATAATTTTATTAAATTAGCAAGATTATGTATGGGTCAAACCTACTTTCAAATTAACAATAATTGTTATCAACAAAATTATGGTATAACAATGGGTAACAGCTTATCTCCGTTAATGGCTAACCTGTTCATGGGTAAATTTGAAACTAATTTAAAAAATAATTTGGAATGTTTTCCTAGAATTTGGTGTAGATACGTAGATGATGTTTTTGCAGTCATCGACACTAAAGTTTAAAGCCCTCAGCAATTTGTAGAAATTTTAAATTCAAAATTTGAGACGATGAAGTTTACCTATGAAACAGAAACAAACCTTAAGTTACCTTTCTTATACACTTTAGTGACAAGAAATGGCAACAAACTAGATATAGATATTTATCGTAAAGACACTAACACTATGAGGTTTATAACAAATGATTCCAACCATAGTATGCAACATAAACTTGCATCTTTCAACTTTTGATTCACCGATTATTACATTTCCCATTGTCAAAACAAAACTTTGATAAAGAACTGCGAAATATTAAGCAGATTGCGTCATACAATGGTTTTCAAGAATCAATTGTCACAAACATAATTAGAAAACATAAACATAAGTTAAACATTAGAAACATTACAACGTTAGGAACTAGTAATAGCAAAATAGATAAGAAATATGTCAAATTATCAAATTATCCCACATACACAAAAGGTCTTCAAAAATATTTTCAAAATTTGATTATAAAACAGTAACCTCTAGTAGTAACAACTTGCAAAATCTTTTAGGCAATCCGAAAGAACCAATAGAAATGTGTGATAAATCGGGAATATATAAAATTAATTGTAAAGACTGTAACCAAGTATATATAGGGCAAACCAAGAGACCTATTAAAACTCGTTTTAAAGAGCACGTAGCTCATGTCAAATATCATCGCACAGATAGGTCCAGTGTTGCCATGCATATGCTTGAAAATGGTCATAGAGTAGGCGACATTGAATTAATTAAGAGGGTAGATAATAAAAACGAACTTGATTCTTATGAAAGTTTAGAAATTTTTAAAAAGAGAAATTTGCTTATGAATTATGATGATAACGGTCCATTAGGATTTTCGGAATTATTTAAGCTTATCTAAGAATCAATTAAGTTTAACAATGCGTGATAAGCAGATATTATATATAAACTTCCCGTTGTTTTTAAATATAGTATCGGTATCGCTGATGATGACAGCTTAGCTGTTGAAACACGTGTCCGAGTAAAGTTTTTGGTGCAACTTTTGGTGTTTTTCTGTTGGTTAAATAGACGCTGCAGTTGGTGTTTCTTCCTTTGATTTAGTCCTACAATTACATTGCATAGATTCCTGCCTGACACTATAAACTTCTTGCCAGGAAAGATCTTTCCCTGCGTCATAAATATGTGCATATGAATCAATATTAAAATCTTCTGAGTCAATTTCAGCATTTACAATTTAGTTACTGGTTAAAATTAGAAAGTTACTAAAACAGTGTAGGCAAGATATGTGGTTGTCAATTGAAATACTCACCTTAAAAAGTAACAAGTGACAGCAAGTAATAACCAAAAATACAGAATGAAGGAAAAATAACAGCGACCGACATTTGACTGAACGTGAACTTAAATAAAATTTAAGTCAACTATATTCATAACGCATATAGTAAATGTTCCCTCTTTATTTTACACATATCTATGTCTTAATCATACAATGATCGGTACGTTATTTCGTACATCAGAAAATAATAACGCAAGTATCTCCTTTGGTGGCACCATGTTTACATTTTCTGATATTACTATAAATATTATAGTACTTACAAATTTACAAAAAAAGTATTACAAACATTTGTAATACTCACTCAAAATATATTTTGCAAGCTTACATAACGGGTGCAAATTCAAAACTAGGCTGGGTAAATCTTGAAATTTTAAACAATAGTTATTTGTATCATTAGGCCAGAAACTAACCTTTTCCTTGTGCGAGGATGGTTTCAAGGCCAAGGCGTTAGCCGCGACTTGCAAGTCCGAGCACCCGCAAAAACAGTTTCTGACCACGTGATACACATTTGTTAAAACTTAAATTTTCAAATATTAGTATATTTCAGAACATTTTTGGTTGGTAATGCCATTTGGGAGCTGCCAAGACGGTGTCGTTTTGGTATACTGGGTGTCCGGAAATTATGCGCAAAAACTTTGGGTGAAAATTCTAAAGTAAAAACAAAGGCCACAAGTTTCTATAAATTTTTTTCAAAAACTCAAAGGTATAGGATCTACAGCACTTTAAAGTTAGGATTTTTAAAATATTTTTTATTAATTTTTTTCTTGTTTCTTAACCGATGAATTTGAAATTTGGCACACTGATTATTCATGCTCATGCGCATAAACGTGCAAAATTTGACGTTTATTCATCAAGCTTAAAGGGCTGGAACCGCCCTGTCATGCATTTAATTGCTCAAAAGTTTTTGCTTTCGACTTTTGCTGATTTCATTTACATGGGATGAAAGATCATTTAAAACACGCAAAAAGGTTTACTTGTTTTTACCTTTGTAAATCGAGCCGTTTTCGAGGAAAACGACTTTAAAGTTTGTCTTGCACCAGCATACATGATACTGATTTATTTCATTTTTAACATTTCAACTGTAATATTATTAAAAACAGGAGTTAATCTTCTTCTTCTTTTCATGCCGTCTTCTCATAGAAGGTTGGCGACCACATTTCTAAATGCTTCTCTGTCTTTTGCAACATGGAACAGTTCTCCAACGCTGAGATTTGTCCATTCTCTAATGTTTCGGAGCCAAGATTCTTTCTTTCTGCCGATACCCTTCTTCTCCTCAATTCTGCCCTGCATAATATTTTATAGCAGTAGATATTTGTCATTGCGAAATATGTGTCCTATGTAAGATGTTTTCTTATCTTAATGATTGTGAGCAGTTTTCGTTTTCGGCCGATGCGTCTTAACACTTCGTCGTTGGTTATTCTGTCAGTCCAAGGTATCTTCAGAATGCGCCTATAGAGCCACATCTCAAATGCTTTAAGCTTTTTAATCACTTGAGCCTTTAGGGTCCAAGTCTCCACTACATACATCAACACTGACCACACATAACACTCCATAAATCTTAATCTGATGTCAAGGTTTAGATTTCTGTTTGTAAACATTGTGGAATATTTAACAAATGCGTTTCGAGCCATTTCTATTCTGATCTTAATTTCCTGATCAGGGTTCATTTCAGAATTTATGACAGAGCCGAGATATTTGTATTTTTGGACCTGCTCTATTCGGTTTCCATTTAATGTGAGAATAGGGTTAATATTTGGGTTTTTGCTTATAACCATCATTTTAGTTTTCTGCGTGTTTATAGTGAGTCCTACTTCTTCACACTCTCGACTGACTCTTTCCAACAGGGTTTGACGATCTTCTGCTTTCTCCGCCATTATAGCAGTATCATCGGCAAATCTAAGATTGTTAATCAATGTCCCTCCAATGTTTACTCCCTCAGGTCTCTCGTAAAGTGCCTTTTGAAATACAGACTGAGAGTAGAGATTGAACAGTTGTGGAGATAGAACGCAGCCCTGACGAACTCCTTTTTGAATCTCGACTTCATCAGTTTTGATGTCTTCAACTCGAACTACTGCCGTTTGATTGTAATAGATATTTTTTATTAATTGTATATCACTTGGGTCCAATTTGATGCTGTTTAAGTTCTCTATGAGTTTGTCGTGTTGAACTTTATCAAAAGCCTTTTGAAGTCAATGAAACAGATGTACACATCTTTGTTGTATTCTCTACATTTCTGTAGCAGTACTGTGATAGCAAATAAAGCTTCTCTAGTTCCTAAACCTTCTCTAAAACCAAACTGCGTTTCATCCAGTTGTTCCTCGCAATGTCGATATATTCTCTGTTGGATTATTTTCAAGAGCACTTTCAAGGTATGACTCATCAAACTGACCAACCGATATTCATCACAGGACTTAGGGTTGTTCTTAATGAGTTAAGGAGTTAATATTTGAAACAAATTATGACAAACTAATACTTACTACTAGGTAACACTATTCTTTAAAAGACATTTCTATGTAAAAATTTTTTTTTGTCGACTATCTCAGCGATAACACTTATGATCCCATTACTAAAGGTTGATGAGGGATAGCGAACCAACAAATGAATCGGAATACCCAATGGAATCCGAACAAAAATGCGTGAAACCTCCAAATCTTATAAAATTTACAATTATAAGTAAAGTTAACACCGTAAATCGTCGAACAACACGTTTAGAGAATAAAGGAACGACCATATCCACCAAATTTAAGAAAACAGATGAGATTAATAACGAGTAAATTGCGCAAATGTTGTATAAGTTGTTGAGTAGGAAACTGTAAAACCGATTTGCAACCAGCTGTCCTGAAACTAATTAAAACTAAAAACTAAAACAGGGTAAAAATGTCTGATTTTGGTGAGGGGGCAACTAACATTACTCCAGAGACATTAATTTAAGCAGTAATTGATGTGAATTAACTTGGTCATTAAATAGTGAATTTTTAAGGGCAGATCTAATGTAAATGATTTCAAGAAAGTCCAAAATATGTCTGTTGGAGTGATCTACAGTGAGAGGTTGTATTATAGAACAATCGGAAGGTGTGTGGTTGTGGTTGATGATGTGTTCGACAAATGTGGATTTAACAGATGTAGGATTATTTTCATATTTTTGTGGATTTTCTATGTAACGAAAATGTTCTTTTAATCTAGTTTTAAAGGTACGAATGGTTTTTCCAATGTAAAATTTGTTACAAGAGCACATCAAACAGTATATGCCGCTCAAAGCCTGAGGATCTGATTTATGTTTGTTGGTTGAGAAAATTTGTTTAAGATGATGAGTGATTGAAAAACTGATTTTGTGTTCGATTAAAGATTGAAGTTTTTTAATAGAATTGGAGAATGTTTTAATAAATGGGTTGGTTAAGTAACCTTTTGTAGACTATTATTATTCTCATGTGTGAGAGAGGTATATGTGTTGATGTTGAATTTGTATAGAAATTTATTAAAAAGTCTATTTATAAGTTCATGTGGGAAACCATTACAAGATGCTATATAAAAATTGTGTTTAATTCAATAGTAAAATTATCCAAAGACAAGGGTAAGTTGAATAATCTGTAAAATAAAAAGTGATAGGTAGACAATTTTTGGGAGTAGTGATGATGGGAATCAAAAGATATGATTTGTGTGGATGTTGTGTTTTGCGGTAAATATTGAAAGAAAAGTGTTATCATTATTGAGAGTGATTGAGATGTCTAAAAGGGTAAATGGTTATTGGTTGAGATTTCAAGAGTGAATTTTATCCTATTATGTAAGTTATTGAGAAACTGAAGACAAGAATTAGCTTCATTAACAGTACCCTTGAAAATGCAAAAAATGTCGTCGACATATCGTTTCCAAAAAGCAATGTGTTTGTAGTATAAGGGATGGATCATAATTTTGGAAGTTTCTAGATGGTTCAAAAAACTTCAGCTAAAATTGGAGCTAATGGTGAACTCATCGGGAGACCGCTTAATTGCTTAAAATATTTATTGTCAAAAGTAAAAAATTGGTTATCTAAGGTGAATTCTAATAATGATTTTAAGTCGTTGGTTACCAAATCAGGTAGATTACTATTGAAAAGAAGATCTGTGATGAGATTTTTAGTTTCTTGTAGTGGCACCGAAGGAACAGATTGGTTACGTCAAACGAAATTAATAGGAGATTAGTTTCGCAACATAGTTGGTTTACGGTCTCCAACTTGGTTTGCGCTACTCAATTTGTTGGCAATAATATTGACTCACAGAAACAGATTGATGTAGTTTAACAGACATGACCAAGGCATTCATAATGTACTGTTACGGGAGCTACTAGATATAGCTTGATGAAGCTTCGCTATCAATAATTGCTTCTTATTTGGATTGTCGTTTGCAGTATGTACGTTACAATGATTGTAATTTGGACATGCTTGTAGCCACTTCCGAAGTGCCCCAAGGTTCAAACATAGGGTCCGTCCTGTTCCTCTTGTTTATTGATGACATTACCAAAGTTATACTTTGTGATAAAGTACTATTTGCAGGCGATCTTAAATTACAAACTAAATCTGGTGTTCACTGAACTATTTATCACTGAATATTTCAAAATATACTGTTGTTTTTTTTTTGTTGAATGAAGGATCTACTAGTATTCAATTACAAAATTTGTAATGAACTGTTACCTCTATCTGCAATTGTCAAAAACCTTAGAGTATATTTTGATGAAAGCTCTCATTTAAGGTCCATATTGATAAATAAATGTGATGCACTGCGAATGTACGGTTTTGTTGTGAGAAATTGCAAGTCATTTACAAATATAGATGGTTCTCTGTTATGCGGTAGTATGATCAAAAATATCCCATTTATGTATTGATATCAACAGAGTTGAACCAGTTCAGCAAAGAAGAGAAATTGTGCACATCAAACGCTGTTGACAAGTGTGTGAATATTGTGTCTCTTCAACATCGCCGCATAAGTTCAAGGTTAGTGTTTCTGCATAATATTATAAACGATGTTGTTGATGCTCCTGAACTATTAGCGAGGATCAATTCTTTAATTCCGCTTCAAGGCTACCGTGGGAACAGTACGTTATATTTATCTTTACAAAAAACTAATCTCTTAAAAAGTCTCTAGTAATGTGCAATAACTGTAATTTATATACGCAAGGATATGACATTGTGTCTTCTAAAGCATACCTTTGTTGCATTATCCTTGAGTTGAATTTAGTGTAGGTTAGATCTTGTTTATGATTTGTATATTGTACATTGTATGATAATTAATAAGTAGTACACTTACGTATTTGATGTATTTGGAAATCGTCCATTTAATGGATACTTGTCTTTGTTGAGCAAAGAAATATTATTATTATTATTATCACGTTTTTCCTTTTATATATACTATAAAATAATTAAATGATCTCATTTCACGGCCTGCAGAGTTTTTTTATTTAAACACTCTTGTTATTAGAATGAATAATTTTCTCAACAATTAATATAATATAGGTTGTCTCTTTCTAGGTGGAGGTTGCAAGTTATATAATTTAATGATAAATCTCTTAAATATTATGTTATCATTAAAGACCTTCAATAGTTTTTCATTAATTTTATTTGGTCACTTTTTCTTTAAATTTTTTTAAGGTTAACATATAGACTGTTCTTTGAATTACGAAGAAAACCTAAATTTTGCCCAATTTGAATGTTTTTTTTTAATTTTTAGGTTTTAATAATATTTTCTTGCATGCATAATTTTTTTTATTTTTCTTACTTTATGATCAAATTTAATTTACTCCTTGTATGTTTAGCAAAATTGTTCCACGGATGTTATATCGAAAATACATGGCAATGTAACAACTAAAAATAATTGGCGCAAGCGAATTTTGAAATGACATAATCCTATTTTATACAAAAATTTGACAAATGCAAGGGACAAAAGACGGTCAAACAAACTTAAAAATTTCATATTATATACTTTGCGCTACGTTGACATTCGGTTGTAATTAATGCAATGATTTGCTTAATTCAACCAGAGAAAAAATATATTTTTAAAATTAAATAGATAAATAAGTTTTATTTATGTAATAAAAAATAAATTTTTAAAACAATATTTAAATTTTACTTTTACATTCTAAAACCCGTGAATAAAACTTTACACATCAATAATAAGATGAGATTTATAAACACCAAAACTCCTTATCTTCTATTTGTTGTCAAATATAATCAACTTGCATATGTTGTTCAAACTTTGAAAGTTAAATTTTACCCTTGTTACAAAACGATCGGACGTGTTTGTTAAGTATTTAATAATTGTGGTGAGATGAAAGTTTAACTTATACTTAAAGTAATTTATTAAATATTGTAACAAATATTTAAATTAATTTAATAACACGTCGTAAATAACTTTAATATTCGTGTACTAGAATACTTGAAAAAATACGTGTATACAAAAGGATTTGCATAAATTCATAGATGAAAATTCGTTAAATTCCACAACGGCCGTTATGATCCAGAAATTGCCTGAATTGTTAAATTATTAATGGGGACGGTTAATAGGTGTTTTACATACACAAATTTGTTTTCGGAAGGTGATCATAAAATTGCATTAAACAAAACTTACAAATATGTTAAATTTACCGAAAAAATTTTGTACTAACTAAAGACAAATTATTTTTGAATAATATGCATTACTTACCTATAAATTAAATGTCTAAGCTGTAAAAAAACATTGAAAAATAACAAAAGAAAATCTAAAAAAATGTAACGCAAATAGCTTTATCTATCCTCAAAATTGAATTGAAATTGAATTTCTATGTCTTACTTTAAAGTAGTAAACTTGAATACATCCATAAACTCTCTAATCAATAAACTTGAAAATATATCTCAGCGTTAATTAATTTATTATTAAGTGCAGAAGTGCTGAAATACTTTATCTCTGTTAATCAAATTTAATTTTAATTCATTTATATTGGAAATAATTTTTAATTTAAAATGACATCCACATTTGTTATGTTCAATTTGGTAGTATTTTAAAGTATATGTAAATTTAATTGTAAGAAATGACTAAGAAAGATGCAAAGCGTTTAGAAATAAAAAAAATTACATATTATATGACAATATGCTGATAGTCAGGTATACAAATACCTTCAATAAATATTTGAGATTATCTTAAGCAGATGCACGTCTTGAAAAAAGTTTATTTATGTCAGATGATCCTATAACGGCGGATTTTCTAGAAGAACGTTTTTTTAGAAGACGTTTAAATTCCACATTCACGTTACGAACAAAAAGGCAGCTAAACACTTTAGAATCTTGAATTATTTCTTCAACTTTACTGTCACGTCTGCCGTATGTTCTATTTTTACCAAACAAAATAGCAAGGCGTTTAATTTTGTTTTTCAGTATAAAATATTTACAACCACTATAAAGAATTGTTGATAGATCAATAAATAATTGTAATTATTAAATAAAACTTTTACGAAAATATCAATACTTAATTTATTCTCAAGTCCATTCGATTGAGTTATCCGATGACGTTAGTGATACCAACAATAATTGGTTATTTACTTATTTGTTGATTGATTGTTGTCTTATGTTTACATATGACATTGACATGTGGTCATTTGACATTGACGTTAAGTTAGAATCAAAACTATTCGTACATAACGAAATTTGTTGTTATCCTTGTTAGTTACTCTTGAAATAATGCGTTAGCTAGTAATGTATTCGTTGAATTTAATATATAAGAAAGGATAGCTATACACAAGTGTGCGCTTGATTCATCGAGATAAATAAAACGAATAACCTATATTTTGTATTTCCTTTAATAAATTATTTCAATTTTTTCAAAACACGGAGTATAAAACATTACAGTTGCAATTTGCCATTTGAATATAGGAATCCGCTTTATAGTAACGAAAAACTACAACTGTGATCACCCTTTACATGCCAAACAATTTTTTGGTAGTCATAATAATAAATGGAATAGAATTTTACTTGTTATGAGTTGTCAAATTTAGTAAATTTGGTTTTAGGTCTCCGTCCAGAAACAAGCATTTAGTAGAAAGCAGGTCGAACCCTTTGCATGTGTCATATGACAATGACATTTAACATTTAACCAACATTTAAAGCTGGTTTCATGTCAGATTTTGGATCAAATTTAACTAAGAAACAAGAATTCCAGGGTTTGTATTTAATCACAAATCGTAAAGCCAAGATGTTAGAAATTTTGCTGTAACACAAAAATTTTATTTGTAAATTTATGGATTTTTAGTATTGTAAGTTATAAGTAATTAAATCCTACTATTATTTAAAACGTTATTACCTATTTCAAGTCAATCCTAATATGTGACTTATTAAATCTAAATCTGACCTGCAAATCAAAATATGCACAAATTGATTTATTCACCTTAAAATAATATTTTGGATAAGAATTCGCTTCTTTGTCATACAAAGTGATGCCACTGCAAGCAATTCTTAATCAACTCGAGAATTGTCAGCGCAGTAACGTGTCTACTCTAGTTAAGTGTCAACCATCAAATAACTTGGATTCTATTTATTGTTGTCTGGGTTCAATGCATCCGTTTGATTAAGATTTTATTTTGCTTAATTTTGGGCTACAGATGAGTCCTAAGTGCCGACTGTTGATATGATTTTACATACTTCAGTTTGCTATTTAAAATTAAAATTCTAGTAAGTACAATTTTGTAAGTTAGTATTGGTTAAATTGTCATCGTTTAATTTGATTTCTAGATTTCAACGGGAAGAAGAACTACTTTGAATTTGACAAATATTTGGGAAAAGCATTAAAAATTTTTTAACATCAATGAAGGGAATCAACTTGCTGTTGTGGTAAAGAAGAGCTGGTTGACTTACTAATTGATTATCAATTTTATTATAGCATCTTGAGAATTAAAAAATTTTTTAAACTGCATTGCTTTTACAATCTCCTCGTCGGTTTAATAAGCTCTTCTTCCTACGACAACAAATTTTAACGACACTAAGTCATTATAGTTTACTTATGCAGGAAAGTCGATGGTTTTGTTATAGTTTTATCAGGAGATAATTTTTCATAGGTGCTCCACTTATATAGTAACTACTTGTTTTTGAATTTAAATTAGTAACAATTTCGGATAATATCAACACCACAAAATAATTCTTTAGTGTCACCAATTTACACAAAAGATTTATTTTAAAGATTTAATATTTGTCGACCTAGAAAATGTTGTGTGACACACTTTCCGAAATTTAGAAAGCATTTGTACTTAGGGGGCCCCGGCTCCGCCCCATAACACTGTGCTCACACTCGCAAAAACGCAGTTTTTGATTTAGTGGCACAATAGTATTTTGTGTCGCTAGAGCAGAAAGTAGGCATTTGCAGACCGCGAGTGCCTGTTTTTTGATTACAGTTCAAAATTTAAAATAATAATCTCTTCAAAAATATCTATTATGGGAAAAGTTGTAATTGTCAACCCCACAATATTCGTATAATTTCCGCATAAGGAAACGTTACTCAAAGAGTACGGAATATCAACAAACACGGTTAGCATTTCGTAAACCGCAATGCTGACAATCAAAACTAAATTCAAGCGTAATTGCTGACAAACGTAAAGTTAAGACCATGCTAGCACCAAACACATTTGAATATATTGACTGGACAACTTACCTAAGAAATAAGAACGTAAATAAACTTTTAACAGGGCTGAGAGCAGATAATACTGTAGAATACTCTTTGTGTGAAACCACCAAGTAGTTAAAGGGGTTTAATCTACAAGTTGCTCCTATTAGAAAATCCAATGAACAATGAGATTGTAATGATAGTAATAAAACCAATAGGTATCTACCTCAAAAGAGAGTTTTTTCTAAACAGGGAACAAGAAACTTACCTAAACTAAATTCAGATGACTACAATGACAATTCCCCTGATAACACAAAAAAAATCAGAAAAAACCTTAATCTGAAGGAAGCACATGGCTTTGACCTGGTAACTGGAGCCATACTTAAGAAACTGTAAACAAAAACCTTGGTAAACTTACATTAATTAATGCTTAAATTTGGTTAAAACATCTATCAATATATTGTAAAGTATTGGATGTAATTATACTTTCGAAATCTGGCAAAAACCTCAACGAAGTATCATATCGGCCAATTGCATTGTTACCCGTTATGTCGAAACTGTTTGAAACATTCAAACCTATTGTCGAAAAAATACCAACTTATCCCAATAAATCAGTTTGGTTTTTGCAGTAAACATTCAACCATTGATCAAATCCACAGAGTAACCGATGTCATAGAAAAATCTCTAAGAGATAAAAAGTTTGCTCTGCAATATTTTTAGATATTGCACAAGCATTTGATCGGGTATTTCACATAAGCCCGCAACATAAACTATAATCAACTCTCTTGTTCATATTACAAACTTACAAATCTCACGTACGTGAACGAATATTCCGCATTAAACACAAAAGTGCATACTCAGAACTAAAAGAAATCCAAGGCACTGTAGCTAAAGGCAGCGTCTTACGTCCAGTGCTGCACTGCACGACTGTTACATTTGCAGACGACTCAGCAGCGATGGTAACGGACAACTTAATCAAAAACTCAACAATTACAACAAACAGCAGACTTTATTACCACCTGAACGTATAAATGGCGCATTAAGGTCAATGAAACCAAATCAACATTGATCAATTTTACAAAAAAAAAAAATAACGACTTCCCAATCTTTCTCAATGGCGTAAGGCTACAACCGATTAATACAAAAAAGTACCTCGGAATGACCACACACCTAAAACAATATAGGAGGAACTACAAATTAAACTTAGGAAATTGTACTCATGCGACGGACGATCCGAACTGTCAATTCACAATAAGCTTCCCTTATATAAACAAATACACTGGCCTTATTGGCATATGAAGGTCAAGTATTGGAATTGTAAGAAAAATGCAACATTGATGTGTTACAGCGGTATTAGAATAAAGTGCTAAGAAACATAGCTAATGCGCCATTGTATGCACATAACAGCAACATCCATCAAGATCTTGGAATGGAAACAGTCGCATCCATTACCTCTCATGTAAATCATCTCCAGCATCACCTTAATGAAGAAGCATCCACGTTACTAAATGTGACGGATGTAACTAGAGGACTTATGCGAACTACTTGAGTTAGTCAGCCAATGAGACAACTAAGGAATCCAGTGTGGAAACTTAGTTTAACACAGTTTTAATATATTGTTAAATTAAAATAAATTGTTAGTTCACTCGAACTAACTAATTGTAAAGAAAATTCAGTAAATTTAAACTTTTATTATCAACCTGAACGTTGAAAACTCAGACTAATGGCCGGTTGTTCAAGGCGAGTTTAAGGGGCGCTTTACCGTAAACCGGGTCTATGGAAGGAAGTGGTGTTGTAGAGCACAAGCTTAGGTGTAAACGTTGGTATAACTCTGGGTTTTATAAAGCTGTCCTGGTTGATCGTTTAAGTGTTGTTTATTATTGTAGTGGCGGCATATCATCAAACGTCATATTTGTTTTGGTCATTGATTGGCGTGTACAAAGATATTATAATGGAATTTTAAAACAATATTACTGATGACAAAGACTTTTTGAAATTGGTAGAGGTGGTGTTGCTTCCTAGAGCTTTAATGTAGTACCAACAACGTCCCACCCACTTTGAAGAATGAGGACGGAAGTCAATTTAAAGCAAGGTTTCGAGTATCCAAAGCTGTTGTGAATATGATAACTAAAGAAATTGCTCCTCAGATACAAAATAATACCGAGAGGTAGGTGTTATTACTGGTATTAGATTGAATTTTAAATTTATTTGCTATTTATTTCTATTTTGCAGGAATCATGCTTTGACCTCTACGGAAATGGTACTAATCACCTTGAGGTTTTTAGCAACTGGCAATTTTGTCTAGGTAGTAGGTGATTTTGCTAGAATTGACAAGTCCACCGCTTGTCGCACTGTGCACAGAGTCGTAAGAGCATTAGCAGAACTGAGCCCCTAATTCGTTAAGATGCCTTCAAATAAACATGAATTTTCACAGACGAAACAAGCACACATATCAAAATTTACAGTCCAGGTGGTGAACAAGCTGAAATGTTTCGCAACCGCAAACAATCTTTTTGTTATAATGTGCAAGCAGTATGCAATTTTTCATTGAAAATATTAGACAATGTGTGTCGCTGGTCAGATTTGGCACATGATTCTAACATTTTTGCAAACTCAAGAATTAGAGCTAGGCTTGAAAATAATGTTGGTGGCAGTGGCTATGGTACCAAACCATACTTAATAACACCACTAAGAAATCCAGCAGAAGAACTTTTTAATGAAAGCTAAATCAGGACAAGAAATCTAATTGAAAGATGTTTTGGTGTGTTAAAACGACGTTTTTCAATACTTGCTTCTGGTATTAGTTTAGACCACAGGAAAGTGGAAGCTATTGTAGTAGCATCGACTGTGCTACATAATATTGCTCTTGAAATGGAGGACAGCAATGAATTTTAACATGGCAAAGAAGTGTAAGCAGAAATAGAATTAGTTTTAGGCATTAATCCTGATGTGGAACGTAATGTAAACATAAATAGAAATGTTCTTGTTTGACCTAGATTGATTTTTGATTATTTCTCACAATTATGATAATCACAAAACATGTATATAAAAATTATATTTAAAATATTAATGTATTGTATTTAATACATTTGTATTTTATTACTTCTTATTTTCTAACTGTTTTTTTTAAAATAAAATATCCTTTCGGAGGTTATGCTCCTCTCGCATCTGTTGAAGCCTTTCTTGGTGCACATCTTCTGCGTGTTTTAATTCTAAATAGTATTTTGCTTTTTTGTAATTCATCATATCAACCAGCTGAATTTTTGTTGCTGCCCATTGTCCCAGCTTAATTTTTAAATTCGGTTTTCGACATATGCCTGTGATTGTATCAACCAAAATATTAATTAACGATGATATATACGTTATCTTGTTTTACTTTAATATCATCTCTTAGCGGCATTTTTAGGAGTCCTTAGCATTGCCAGAGTATATTTACCCCAATTACCTGTAATACAACGGTAATTCATACATATAAACAGAGACGCTAATGTCTATACCTTTACCATTAGTTTGGTGTTCAGACTACTCTTCTGTAATTTTCACTTTATCTTCGCCTGAAATTGCATGTACTGTTATTATAAGGGGGGTTTCTTCAGATGGGGTGTTATCGGTATTTTCAAATTCAGATAAAAACACAATTATTAAATCACAATTGGTTTTAAGCCCACATACCAGCTATTATATCTTCATCAAATTGTGACGTGAACGCTGCTACTTTTGCAGAAGTTATGGTGGATATCACGTTATCTATTTTTTTTGGAGACTCTGGAGGTTCACTAAACCTACCACCAGCTTTATAAAAAGACATCTTATCAGCAGAATGTTTTCTTTTGTAAATTTTTTTGTAATTTTCGTACTTTTTCCTCAATGACGTAGCATCACGGAACTGAGTGTTAAAGCTATTAATCTCATTGTATACCTTTTCCCAAGCTGCGGCTTTAATCTTATTGGTGTCCGAATCACTCTATTTGCCTTCTACTTTGTGTGCATATTTGGTGACTAACTGTACCAGTAAGTTTTCCTCACTTTTGAAAAAATTGGGGCACCGTTTTAATTTAGCCTTGTCCACAGGAATGAAGCACATCAGATTTGATAACACAATACTAGGATTCCTAAATCACATTATCAACACATAAATGACTTACCTGTAAACACAAGTTCTTTAATCTTTAACTAGGCGCTTGTATTGAGTACATGGTGAGCAAGTATCACCAAATAATTAATTTATTTTTCCTTCTACAAGTGGTTCTACAACGTACGAACGACACAGATGACAGAAGCAAACAATAGTGAAGTATGTATAATATGATTTCCAGTATTGCTACAAAAAATTGGAGCTAAGCCCGAGCGCCTGCGTGAATGAACAATACAACTTATTTTAAGCTTAGTTTATTTTCTAAACCAAGCTTTTTTAAGCTCAAGTTTAAGTTGTTTTCGAACAACCGGTCCTAAGCTTACAATCTAGTGTACAAATCGTAGCGATTGTAAGATCGTAACGTATTTTGTGTGTTGCTGTAAGCTACAGATTCTTGTAAGTATTTACGGTTTCTTGTAAATCCTTACAGACAGACCTTAAAAAATTAGACAGAGCTACAGAATTGCAAATAATACCGATCTATCAAATATTTTGCTACGAACAGACATAAGATACAATCTTCCGATTTTACGATATTACGATTTGTAAGTACAGAATTGCAGTATAAAACTCACTTTACTGTAGTGAATTGTTAACCTAAATCTATATAAATATTTTCCTGTCGAAATATTGAAGTCATAACAGCGAATCCTTTTAAATATCTTGACACCTCGTCATTACAAGCAAGAGATAAAAGTCCGGTCAATAATGTACCGAATGTTCCTCGGCCATATCTCGGGAACCATATTTAGACCATATATTTGGAACCATTTACAAAGATTTTAGTAGGTATAATATAGTTACTTTACGGAGTTCTTTTTATGAAATGGTCTGTAGTTCTAAAAAAAACCGTTTTTTAATAAAACCCATAAAAGAAAAAAAAAGTAATCTAATGGCGACCCAGGTGTTCAAAATAACCTCCGTTATTTTGGATGCACATCTGAAGACGCTGATGTGTTGAAAAAACAGCATTCTCAATTTCAGCTCTTGGGATGTTCAAGATGGCATTCCTGATTCTTGCAATCATATCCTCGCGGGAAGTTGGCCTTGTTGCTAAGACTATATCCTTAACCATATTTAACCAAAGTCATACGACTAACGGTTCCCGAGATATGGCCGAGGAACCGTCTTATTGGGTCACCCGGTACATAGATGCTGCCGTAACATCTCAACCAAGACCTGCTGCTACAACCATGAGTCCGACCAAGAATGTATATAGTTTCCGAAAAAAGCAATGAGAATTTGCTACCATAACTAAAAATCAATCAAACAGTAGTCCAAAAAAGACTACACTTAATGAAATAACCCTTCGCAAAATTTTGAACAATATTTCCTCTGTACTTTCCACATTAGGATTAGAGGCGGCAAAGAAATGTTGAAAACAAGAAACTTTAATATTAACTAGTCTAGAAAATGTAGCTAAGAGGAAAGAAGCTGAAGAAAACAAACTGAAGCTAAAAAGAAACAAACATGATAGAGGAGAAAAAGAAAATACGACAAGGAAAGAAGATAGCAAGCAAAGAGAAGAAATTCATTGCACATAAAAAGAAAAACAATGTATACTTCACCTTCTTTTGCATCAGAAGAGGTCGATAAAGAAGCTGAATATAATGACTCCAGTAAAGATATTGTGGAAGAAGACAAACTGTATGCACAGAGTGTGGTGAAAAATAATTTATTGTGTGACCCACACATATTGTGTGAGATGACTTGTTGCAATATTTAGAATTTTGTAATTTCAATGTATGAGGCTATATTTAAAAGTTTTTATTTAATTTTTTCTGTCTTTAATTTACATGACTGAAAAAGTGGGTCATCTCTCCCGGTATACCCTACCGGATGGTGAATCACAATGGAAATTCTAAGCTTTTAAATTCATGCTTCGTTAATCGTTTTATATTGAAATTTATTAGAAGCTGTATGTCTGCAGTCTGTATCGGAAACACCTATCGAAACTCTTACCTAAATTACTTTCATTCATTTCAAAAGTTGCAAAAAAGTGTTGAATTTTTGCAATTTTGAAAATCTGAGAATTAATTTCTTTCAATTTATACAAAATCAACTAGAAAATTTGGAAAAGGTGGAAATTTGCATTAGAAGTAATTGTTGAAAATGTTCTCTAAATTACGTACATTTGAAAAACCGAAAAAATTAAATTTTAAATTTCAAAATTTGAAAAATGTAGTGTTATTTCCAACACAGAATTAATCTTTTCTAAATAGTTTTAAATAACTGTGTTGGTAACGCTTAGGCAAAACAGCACAACCTGTATAAATAATTTTAAAATGTAAAGAGGTTAAGTTTGTGAAATTTTAATTTAAATTAGTCTGAGATATTCTATTCGGATTAGAATAAGTCAGTTCCCTTTATTATTGATTTCTGGCCCGACAGGTTATCGGTGTCCAGCAATAGTTCTTTAGGGTTAGATTCTCCAAAATGTCATACCGTCTTCACCCAGTCAAAAATTACGTGAAAGATGTTTTTTTTTAGTTGGCAAAGTCCAGTGATTAGACATGTAATAATTCCAAAGTTTCTTTTATTGAATTGAGTATTTGATTAGCAAATTGTTTAAAAGTATTAGATATTAATTCCTTGCTTTGAGTGTGCCCTAGTTTCCTCTCCTAGTAGGCTTGGTATTGGTTTGCAATCTTGAATTATTAGTACAGGTTCAGGTCCATTTTGTAGTTGTGCGGATCCCAATTTTGTTAGCCTATCTGCGATTTCGTTTCCTGATTTACTTCTATGTGCTGGCACCTACCCAGAATAAGTCTTTTTCATTTTGCCAGCTCTGAGATTATGAACGCAATTCCAAAAAAATTATTATCAATATTATATGACAGTTGGTTTTAATTGAAAGTGTATTACGTGTTGCTTGGAAAAGAGACAATTGGCTGATTTCCCAGCGTAAAAAGTAAAAACACCCTCTACGTGATTAATTTTGATTTTTTCTAAAGTCAAAAGTTTCAACTTCTGTGGCCCAAGAATAGAATTGGCTTTATTTAACTAAATTATTAATAGTTAGTACAAATTTGTTGTCAAATGCAACGGGGAGGCCACTACCATAATCAAAAATTTGTTAGATAAAATAGAAAAACCTGGGTTAATCAATTCAATATTTTTTAACCCGAAGACTAGAGTTTAGAGTTTGTTTCTGATTTTTTATAGGTTCTACTAGCCCAAAAATAAAATAAAAATAGCTAAAAAAACGTGAAAAATACAGCTTATTTAAAAAAGTAATTATTACAAATCAGAATGTTTTAGAGAAAAAAAGAGACCAAAGTAACCTAAGAAATCGATGTTTATGATAGTAAAATCAAAATTATTTTGATTAAAAACTGTACCCTTGAGAGTGGTGCCGGTGACATCAATTTTACATGGAAATTCAATTGTACAGATGACTCTTAAGCATGCACTTTTAAAACTACAATATAATATAAATTGTCATAAATGCTCTTGGAGATTTTAAAAATGTATTTAGTTATTTATTCGTATGGTACATTTTCATTATTGTATAGTGTTGTAAGTGTTATGTATGGTGCCCCAGGTGATCAGTATAAACCTGAATATTGTAGTGACGAAAACTTATAACTGAGACAATTCAGAAAACCGTAAAAAATTGTACATGCAGTATCAACAGAATAAGCGCAATGTTAACAACGACAACAATATCTATCAAACCGTTTAAAATTTATTTCTTATTCTTAAGTACTACAAAAGCTGGACAGTTAACAAAAGTGATTTCTTTTCAACCCCTACATTATAAATGCGGACAGAAATTTTTTGCCTAAAGGTTTCTCGTAAACAAATCGGACAAAGATCAAAATTGAATACGAGTCAAAGCCGTTTGATCCTACCTCTATTAAATCACTTTTTAAACAAATTTAAAGTATTAAAATTTTATTTATGTTGACATGTTAAATAGGGTCACTTGAACTGCAATTTATTGATTATATATTTTACTACTAGAAAATACATTCGAATATTAAATTTGAATATTAAATGTATCATTGACAAATCCAATTTATTACCGATTACAGGAAATCCGTTTCATTTAATCGACAACCGCAAATTATGCAATATTAATTCGTAACTAAAATAAACGAGCCATTTAAAATATGAATTGTTTCCAAGTATTGCAACTTTCAATTTACAATAATATTTCTTTATGTTCCTTTGAAGGGCGTCACAGTTTTTTGTACATAATGTCCAGTAATATTAATAAAACTTTACCTCATCGTAATTGCGAATATACCACAACTCTTCCTAAATGAATAAGATTAACAATTGCAATTTCCTTCAACCCAGTATTGCATAACAGGAATTCAATTGATTTTCTAAATAATAATTTTACGAACGTCTCGCATCGTATTCTTCTGTGCATTACATCGAAAGAATTTTCAAAAGTAATTTTTACATTTTAACCCTACGCATAGGTTTTTTACGATGATATCACAAAAACTAAAGTATTCATATACACGACAAAAAACATATAAACTTCATAGGATCGTGTTTATTTAAGAAAATGAGCTGTTTGAAAGGTTTCAAAAAGCTTCATTTTCTATTATTTAGAGTAAGACAAAGGATACGCATGCTCTCGTTAACACCTATCCAAAATAAATATAATTGCACCGAGGTAAATTATGTCATTTAAAAAATTCGGCAATTGTTTGTTTAAAAGTATATTGAGAATTAGAGAAATATGTTAATAGTCTTAACGTACTAATTAGTAATTACTTTTTTAAGTAATCTAATTGTAAAATGTAATAGGATATGCAATCATAATATACTATTAACACTATCAACATATATTATAATAATAATATTTTACATTTAGTTCGAGCGAAAGGTTTGGAATAGATCACGATTAATTTTTACTGTTCAAATTATGTACAATACTTTTCTACGCTCACAAATAAAAATATTTCAAAACATGTAATATTTTAATTATGATAATCACTATGAATAAATTTGATCTGTCAATTAGTGTTCAAATTTAAGTAGATGCATATGAAGAATTGGATATTGACTGTGATTAAACAATCGATTTTTAATCTTTTGCATATCTTACGCTGTAGCTGTTAATGTGCGTTTTTTTTTACAAATAAGAACATAAAAACAATATAAAACAATTCATTGTGTGAAAAGCCATTTTCTGTGTTTGTAACATTTATACAAACACTTACTCAAAGTAATGGGCTTAGAAAAATAATAAAAGGGTATATTTTTCTAATCCATCTACACATTTACAAATTTCAGATATTTTAATTTCTTTGTTATGGTAAAAGCTTTTATTTACTGGTTTACTAAAAATAAATGTTTTGAATATGTAACAAACAAAATTTTGAAAATAACTGGAGACAGACTTCAATCACCATAAGAATAATGATTGAAAATGCCAATCATTTTTATTTAAGTCAGATCAGTAAAATGAATACAATTAAGCAATTAAGTCTATATATTTATAATAATTTTTAATGTCTTTATGTTTCCTTATAATTATCGAAATGTAACTAAATTTAAAGAATAGAAAATAAAGGAGATTTTTTTTCTTTTGACAAAAGTATAGAACTTTTTCTTGATTATAGGTGTATTAACGTTTACTTGTAAATTATTCAACTGTTAACTTATTACTTAATTTATATTTGTTTAACAATAGAGATTAGCATGAAACTCTTACTACAAAAACTTAAAAGGCTTGAAGTTGTGGCCTTTATTTTTGTCAGCGAGCGTTCCTATGAGATAAAAAGTAGTATACCACACCTGAGTGAACTGCCATTACAAATCAGGTGAAAAGTGTCTTAGTTGGGTATAAAGACGCACTCTCACTTATAATGTACACTCATGAAATTTAAAACTTGGACACCACAATTTCTGTAAACAAAAGTTTGCACATTGTGAAGCGGGCTTAAGGGTATCATTTACAATTCTAACAGCAGGTAGTCTCAGCAGGGGTTCTCTTATAAAAGGACTGTATAATGAATCATTACACTAAGCACGTTTTACAAAATAGGTAATTTACGTTGCTTACTTAATTTTTTCCTTTAAAGAATATATTTGAAGGTATCGCTAATTAAACACCATAGCTCGATTAATTATCGAATCAAAATTTTGTTTAGGAAATGTTTACAAAATAAAATTAGAAATAATTTTGATTTTAAAAACGTCTACAAGCAATAACTTTTAAATTAAATCAAAAAACTAAACATGGTAATTTGGGTTGACTGATTATTACTTAATATTAATCGTTTTCCATGCGGTATCAATGGCTGCAATTAGTGCATTACGGTTTACTGGTATAAAATTTGGCCCTTGTTGTCTTCGGATAACAGCAAGTATTCGAGCCCAAACATTTTCGATAATGTTAAAATCTGGGCTTTTTGCTGGCCAGAGTAACAGCTCCAAGTTATTTGCTTGTATCCAGTTGCGCACAACCTGCGAAGTATAGGGTCATCATATCCCGATAGTTAATTATCGAATGTTCCAAGAAAATATGTGTAAATAGTAAATGGAATCTACTAACGTAACGTTAAGTCGTTAATTATAGTTACATAACTCTCCTTTCATAAGATATAGTTCATATTAATATGCTTATTGTAAAGCTTCGTACACACCTGAACAACAAACCGAGGAACAAACAGAACAACGAACCGAACGGCAATCGGAACATTAATTTGGACGGTGCTACGTACGAATTTTAGAACAGATTCGCAAGTCCTGATTGTTCCACGAACGGTTTGCGGCGTTCCCGCAACGGTTTTTCTCCGACATCAAAGAAAATGCGCGCGAATGCGTTTGCAGGTTTGGACGAATCTAAACAAAACGGCGAACAAACTTATGCGGGAGAATTAAATTATTTATTTTTGTCCTCCCTTTTGTGGGTTTGTTGTGTTTTAGGTAATATTATGGAGTTGACAGAAGAAAAATGTTTTAAATTAATCAGTGTTTAAGAATGCAAGAAAAAAATGATGTCCCTATTAGCATCATTTGGGCGGGAAATTTCCAAAATAAAAAAAGCGAAGTAAATTATAATTTTTACTCTTCTTTGTGCGTAAAAATTTGGTTGGCACTATCTTCTTGTTTTCCGCAATTTTCTCTTCTCAATAATAAATATATATGAACTGAAAACTACTGAAAATAATTATGGAAACAGCACAAACGTTCCGTTTGTTGTTCGGATTGTGGAAATCATAAAAGATCGTTTGTCGTTCTGTTTGACTTTCGGTTCGTTGTTATGTTTGTTGCTCGGTTTGTTGTTCAGGTGTGTACGAAGCTTTACAACTTAAGCAACAATTTTTGGCGAATAAAGATTAGTTTGTGATGTAATATTAGAAACACAAATTTATATCATATCAAATTTATGACAACTTAAAACCAAGAACGTGTATGTTATTGCTAAGAAATTATTAAGGAAAAGCGCAATTGCAGTGTAAATATTTATAATTAGATATTTTCGAAAGTTTATAAGTCCTCTATTGTAATCTTAATACTTAAAAGAAAATCCTGTCCATTAGCATTATAAGGAAATGGCTTTTACTTTATGAATAAGTTTCAATAACAATAGAATATCCTTGCTTGTTTAATTTACTTCCTTTGAGTCATATTGCTCTAAGGGTTGTTACATTGGTCATTAGAAGTATGTAATAAATAAACAATTACCTACTGTTTGAGAAGGGGTAGTGTGAACCAATAAATAAAGTAAGAAATGTAAATTCCATTTTAGTTTAAAATTTCAAGTGTTGTGAAAATGCCACCTCATCTCGGTGCTGATTTGAAAGCGCGGATTGTTTCGGAATTAGCGGCGGGCCGTAGCGTGCGTGAAATTTCACGTATGTTAGATATACCAAAAAGCACCGTAGGGCATTACCGAGTAAATGGAATCTTGAACACACTTTGGAAAGAGCCATCGGAAGTGGTAGACCTAAAGTATCTACACGTGCTCAAGATCTCGAGTTGTTTCATTACGTAACAGAACAACCATTTGCTACATACTCCAGGGCTATAGCAGATACACATTTTCCCGGATGCCGTATAACTGCACAAAAAGATTAAAGGAGATGGGAATAAAGAAGTATAATGCTGCTGCGAAAGAAGTTCTCAGTGACGAAAATATGAGACGTCGTCTAGAATTTGCAAGGCGATATGTGAACGAACCTTTGGAATTTTGGAATCGAGTGATTTTTAGCGACAAAAAAACGTTCAATAGCCGCAACGATGGACTACTAAAAGTTTTTAGAATGGAAGGAACTCGTTACGAAAATAATCACATATGTCCTAAAAACGAAGTGGTTATTTTTCTGTGAATGTGTGGGGTTGGGTTAGCGCGCGAAGTTCAGGAGTTTGTTGGGCTTTCTGCTGCGTATTTAGATATTTTGGAAACTATTATGAAACCTTCAGTCCAAGTGTTTTATCCAGACGAAGATTATATTTTCGCAACAAGTAAGTATTCTTATTTCACTATACTTTCTCCAAAAATAGTTATAGTTCGAGATCTGTTGAATTAACATTTTCATGATGTATTTTTGTTGTTAAAGGACAACGCCCCTATTCATACTTCGCGGGTTGTGCGCAATTGGATACGAGAAAATAACTTGGAGCTGTTACCCTGGCCAGCAAAAAGCCCAGATTTTAACATTATCGAAAATGTTTGGGCTCGAATACTTGCTGTTATCCGAAGACAACAAGGGCCAAATTTTATACCAGTAAACCGTAATGCACTAATTGCAGCCATTGATACCGCATGGGAAACGATTAATATTAATTATATTGATACCTTGATAGCGTCAATGAGCAGACGCCTCCAAGAATGTATCAATAATAATGGAGGTCACACCCATTATTGATTTCTTATATTTATTTATATAGTAATACCTTTATTTAAAAAAAAGTTTTCATTTAATTTTAAACTATAACTTGGTATCTTAATTATAATTATGTAATAAATTCTTGTCAAAAACTAAATATATACGTTGACAATAAGAATTGCCTTAGTTTTTATTTTCACTTTTTATATTAACTACAGAAAAAATGAAACGTCATAAAATATACATTTTGTAAGGACTAAATATTATGAATAGAGAGTTTAATGATTTTTTTTAATAACTTACAATAATTAGTAGGTTAGATTTATTTAAAAATAAGTAATAATCAGTCAACCCAAATAACCATGTTTAGTTTTTGATTTAATTTAAAAGTTATTGCTTGTAGACGTTTTTTAAATCAAAATTATTTCTAATTTTATTTTGTAAACATTTCCTAAACAAAATTTTGATTCGATAATTAATCGAGCTATGGTGTTTAATTAGCGATACCTTCAAATATATTCTTTAAAGAAAAAATTAAGTAAGCAACGTAAATTACCTATTTTCTAAAACGTGCTTAGTGTAATGATTCATTCTACAGTCCTTCTATAAGATAACCCCTGCTGAGACTACCTGCTGTTAGAATTGTAAATGATACCCTTAAGCCCGCTTCACAATGTTCAAACTTTTGTTTATAGAAATTGTGGTGTCCAAGTTTTAAATTTCATGAGTGTACTATAACAAGTTTTTTTTATTAAATTAAAAAGCAATGTGATTAATTTCTGGCACATACAAAATTGAAAAAGGCATAACTGAAATGCGAATGTCTTCTAAAGAAAATAAAAAATTTAATTAACAGTTTGTCAAGATGTCTAATGTATAAGAATTGAGGAGACTTGTCTGAATTCAAAGTATCAAAACTAGTAGAAAGATAAATAATATAAAAAAATAAAAAATATAATTAAAATATTGATAAAATATACTATGCCCAATTTCTAATCAGCTCTTCCTTGTAGTAGACCAGAGCTAATGTGAAAAAAATCAAGGTTCTAGATGCTTGCAGGTTTGTTTGCTTGTGTGCTTGTTTACAAACATAGGTTTTTCGGACTTTCTGGATCACAGGAATAAGCTATCGAAATACGGTTTTTTACATAAAGACGTGGAATTTTGAGGCCAACAATCGTATACCGAGGTATTTTTTAGTTGGGTAGATGGTTAGGTCAGAAAATGCGAAAAAGTGGTTTTGTCATCTGAAGATAAAAAGTTGGTAGCAACTTAATGTTGCTACCAGAAAACATAACCCAAGTTATAAGCCATATTTAGAAAAAAAAAGGTTTAATGTTAAAAAGCAATTTGTCTAAGAAAAGTAATGATCATAGAACTTCTACCCATGCTTTAATATATTTTTCCAAAACACCTTTCTTGTGTCAATTTATAAATGTAAAGTAACATTTGGAGGAATTTTGCAAACAATTTAATTTTGGAATGTTAATTACTCGCAAAAAATGGCTTAAACAAAAACTCACATAAATTTAGAAACATTAATAACTTATATTTTAAAAAGTTTTAGAGTACCTGAGTACACGGGACCCTTATTCAATTTAAAAACGTTTAATTCAAATATCTGGTAAAAAAGGCGAGATTTGAACCAAAACCATCAAACCTCAATGAGTAGAGGAGTCATTCTCTAGACTACGCACACTCTAACTTAAAAGCACCTCAAATGTCATTACCCCACTTGCAACACCTCAAAATAAATCTCAATGAGTAGCATTTTTTCTATTTAATACAGACCATTACAAGAAACACAATTCAACAAAATAAACTATTTGTATTGAAATGCTATTTCATATAAAAATTTATGCATTCTAAAAATTTAGGACAATCTATATAAAAGTGAATTAATTTAAACAGAAACATTTAGACAAACTGACCTGCTTCTTTAATTGGGTAAGTTTGAGGTTGCACTGTATTTCAAAGTAATTGATTTTATCTTTAGGTATACCCATCTTATAAACATCTAAACGAAGAAAGTTATTTTGTACTTTCTCTATCGTATATACACTTGTATCATAAAATGGACTCCATACAGTGGAACAGTATTTCAACTTCGATCTAACTAAGGTGCAATCCAATGTTTTGAGAACCGTCGCAAAAAAGTTTTTACCAATCCTTGAAGTAACACCAAGCATTGTTAAAGCACTGTGTGTAATAAAATTTATATGATTTTTAAAGCTCAAGCATTGGTCAAAAGTTATACCCAAATATTTAACATCAGAAACATTTTTTAATAGTATATTATTATTAGGAAGCAGGTGTTTTTTCGCGTAAACGATATTGACAAACTTTAAAATATAACTTATCTACATTGAATTAAACTAAAAGATTATGTGTATCATTTTGAACCAGCAAACAGTTGTCTTTACTATTAATTTTTAAAAAAATTTTAAACCGTCGGCATATAATAGGTAATTACAGTTTTTGATAAACAAACCAATATCGTTAATAAACAATACAAATAATATAGGACCGCAATGTGATCCTTGAGGTACACTATAATATAATTGTATTCCTTATTTTACTAATATTGAATGGTAGAGTAATAAATTTGTAGTGGTTGAACGTTTATCCATGAAAACATGCTGCATCTTTGATATAGTATTTTTGAAGCCCAAGATAATTGTTTAGCCATAACTTTGGCAAATATTTTAGAAATAGATGATTGTCAACAAATTAATCAGTAATTGGTTATATTAGACCTATCGTCATTTTTAAAAATTGTAGTGATTAAGCTTTGTTTCCATAATAACGAGAACACTTGAAGACCCAAAGAGTTTATAAATTAAATTTGTATATGATAACTAATAGAAAATACACAATTTTGTAAAAATACATTTGAGTTAAAATGTGGACCGGTAGAGAAAGACGAGTTTAAGAGTCTATTTCATCAAGAATCATGTTCAGAGTGATTTTATGGTCAACATTTATTATGTTATTAGAAAAATTGGTGAAACTATGAATCGTAGATTAATCATCTTGTTCGTAAATACTCATTTGATTAGATCTGATTTTTTTCAGTCAAACTGTAGGTACACCACTTTTTGATTACGAAATAAAAATTATTAATTTGTTTGAAGTATTTCAATTTTAAGGTTACTAATTTTGAAGTTTAAACTGAACTAAATGACTTTAATAGAAAAAGAAGACACAAAAATACAAAAAAATCCTACTGAACAATTAAGAAGTTAATACAGCTACTGGCAGTTATAAATTCTGTAGTCGAAAATTTTAGGTTAAGTTTACAAAAAAGAAAAGTGTTTAGTTTTAGCAAAAGCTTATAAAGACAATATTTAAAGCAACAAAATTCTTCGTTTTAAACAATAGTATATTATGATACGAGTTTTGTAAAAACCATTTTGGCGCACGCACATGAGTAAGTGCGATAAAATGCCTTATAAACGAGTTTTATTCAATATTTTTATAATTTGCGTCTCTTTTGCAAAATAAATAAAATACATTTTTAAAATAAAACTTATGATTATGTTTTTTAATTTTGATGTTGGCAATACAAACTGACTGGTTATGAACTTTGAATGTAAATTTGTAACAGTATTTAAAGTTCCTCAAGAAATTAACGAAATTGCGTTCAAACACCTAATATAGCTTTTCTTATAATTAGTTTGCCATAATTATTCCCAGTTAAATAAGGGCATTCCACCTTTAAAAGGTTGTTTTCAGCGGGATTTTGACTTACTTGGGCGTCCATGTAGTTTCTACTAATTTTTTAATTTATATTACAATATACAGTGCGTTTCTGAAAATTGAAGCCACTTTTTCTATTAGACTCAATAGATGGCGTCACAGGTGCCGCAGATTAGGGATTTTGCATGTGGCAACGCTGCCATTTCTTGTATCTAAACTGTAAATGAAGTTGCCTATCTGCTTCCATAGGAACCTGTTTTTCAATTACGTTGCCATATTGTGCAAGAAATCCAGTGAATTCTTACCAAACTACAATATCTGTTTTTAAAAAATTGCAAAGTGGCTCCTATTTTCAGAAACGCACTGTAAAGTAAAATAAAAAAATTTGAACATTGGTAGAACAATAGTCAAAACACAAATGCAGACATAACAAAAACATTTATTTAAATATTGTAAATTAATTTCTTTCTGGTTTCTGTATGTATGGTGAATCAGAAATATTTTAAAAGTACAGGCATGCACAACAAAAAAATTTGAAAATTTAAATTTTTTAACCTCCTGAGAGACTAATGTGACATTTTACCTCGAAGCTTAAAGTCGGCGAGAATCCCAATTAATCGAAATGCTTTGCAACTCTAATCGCAATAAACAACAAACATTGGAGTTGTTATAAAAGAAATCCTCATATTTAGTTTGCTAAACTCATAAGAAAGAAGTTTTTCATTGTACTTAATTTGATTAGAATTTTAATGATTTCAGAATCTGATAAAAACATATAGCAGTTTGTTTGTAGGCAGTATACTACCATGTAATACATGATAATTTGTTCGTACACTTTACGATGCTTACTGGAAATACAACACATGAATGGTGTGGTGTGAAAAAAAAAAAAAAAAATATTTTTTTTTCTCATATTCTAGAATACTAACATTCTGGATTAATTTTCAATTACAGAATAGTTAGATTCTAAAACACCATTCGAGAATATTCTCGCACTTGTTACAGATTGAGCACAGGTACGGCCATCTCGTGGCTGTTAACCTAACGTTGCGCTTGGGGACAATTATTACAAAAATATGCTTAATTGTAGTAATATAGAGTATAAATTACCCAATTTAATTTTTAAGTTCGAGAATAACTCTTTTTAAAAGGCATATAAACGTAAAATTAACTTCCAAAAATCTTAACCTCCAAATACTTGATTGTTGTTTGAAAGTGTAATCTGTCAGTAGGTACCTATATACCAGAGCGATTCGAATCAATTAAAAAATACAAATTTAGAGTTTACTGTAACCAGTCAAATACAAAATTTGTTTTAGTTAATGTCAGATTTTTATTCGCTGATGGAAGTATCGCAATCTACATACCACGAACCTATGCTTTCCTATGTATGACGAAGGTTAAACAAACATCTTTGTTACCATGATTATGAACAATAAAACTATAATATTTAATGTATGAACAGAGTCTTCAACTTAAGAAGTTGGTGTGTTGTTCACTACCATTAGTAAGTCGAAGTTTATCTTTATTACTGATGTTGTGGTTAAAAATGAGAAATGTTTCTTAAATCATCGGGAACCTAAAATGGCCTTGTTTGTTAAGACAACAAAAAAGCCATAAATTGTTCTTTGAGGGGTAGTCTCATAATTTCCTTCAACATGGTAACAACGGATGAAGATATTGGTATTGCGATGAAGCATCTATGAAATATAAAGGACCCACAATTAGAGACAATGATGATAATGTTAATACACCACACATTTACAGCCATGTCCAATACATACAAACTTTAAACTGATAAAACACAATAGGTATTAAAGAAGCTGCAGCATAGGGTAATGTTATACCCCGAGGTTAGTTAGTGAGGCTTTGGAAGGAATAAGCGACTTCATCAAAACAAGTTTTCAAGAATTGAAAAATCTTCAAAAGGCAATTTGTCATGAATGAAAGCTTATTGAAATAAGTCCAGTGACTTACATTCATTAGAAAAGAACAATTTTACAAGTAATTTTCTCAACCTGTATTCGTCGGAGGACTGTTGGAAGAAAAGAGTGAGTTAATTATATTTGCCACACTTTAAATAGACAAGTAAAGCCCCCTTACCCCAGGTTGAACATAGGCATCCAAATGAAAAGTTATTACTTTGATTGCAGACTTTCAAAACTAAGGAGATGGTTTCCGTCGAGAATGCATTATCTTCACCTTACGGAATAGAGAAGGTTTTGTACGTATTTCTTCTTTCAGTTTATTAACATATTAATGCATAAATTAGATATGTATCACAGAGTTATTTTTTAGAAGAATTCCAGTTTTTGTTAGATATATGTTTATTTTAGTTATTTTATTTAAAGAAATACACTGACGTACAAGGTTTTGTACAGATTTCAAATAAATTTATTCTTTTCTAAGGCTAATGTGGTTTACAATTTGTTGATGAAGATTTCTGTCAGTGAGTTGGTTTTTTACTATTTTGTGTAAATTCTTTCTCGACATTGTTATTTTAGCTTTATGCATTTAAAAAAAATAAGTTATCGACTTAATGGAAAGCTTATTCTATCGTGCGAGTAACCATCAACATAAAGCAAGCATCGACTTCTCACATTATGATAAATTGCGCACTGCCTCAAGTATTTGCTTAAATAAAAATAAATTATTGTAAACACACGATGTATGGGACAATGTTTCAGACCTGCCAATGCATCTCGGCAACAATTCTATCAGATGCCACACCATAAACTTTTATAATTCTCTAGGGTACAATGCTTCCGGTGAAACCAATTCAATGATTTACTACCTTATTTATCGCATCAATTCTGGAATTAGAATAAAACTCAATAATAAGCAATAACTTTTTAATCATACACTTACCGAAAGGTGCCAACATTAACTTTGTACACAAGTAAATTTATTTAATAAACGTTCGAAATAAAATAATAACTAAAAAACTAAACCAACTAAACACTATTAGGTGTGTTATTGTTAATAAAAATCGCAAAATAAAAGGCATTGCTCTTTTCTAACCTAAATTCAAAAGTCAGTACCAACTGATGGCAACTACAAATAAGGTACCAACTTAAAATAGAGAACAAAACTATCATTTGTGTAAATTGTTTAACATTTTTTTATTGATCTACACTTCCTCTGTCGTAGAAAAAGTATAGTCTGCCACACGTTTGGAATGGCTATTCCGCACTCATGGAACATTCCACTTGAGCGTGCGCATGCCGTATTCTAAACTTGTTACAGAATATACCTTTTTCCCTATTAAATCACCAAATTTTAAGAAGAATTGGAAATTGGAATTTTGTGTTTTTTTTTTTTTTGCGTAATGTAAAATATTATCATAAAAGGGTTTCAAAAAAGACAAAATGGTTTTTTATAAGATTTTTTTATAAAATATAAAAATATATTTAGAATTTAAGTTAACCATTTTTTTTAGTAAACAATTTTTTTAAATCGAATATAAACATAACCTTGTATCAAATACTTGCATTAATTATTCTTTCTGATGTAATGTAAATTATGTGGTTAGTTTGCAAACATTGACAATTTGATTTGACAAACCACTTCCATCAACCAGAAAAAAAAATAAAAAGCGTGCTATAATGTTAACGCTATGGCTATACTTCACCGTTTTTATTTTATCAAGTTTAAATTTTATCTTTAAGAAAAAAATTGCCTCAAAAGTTTGTTATTTGTTGTTAATTTGTATTAATATTGTTTAACTTTTTGTTGCGCTGATAAGCAATTACCATTTGAAATATTAGATTGCAGTCAGTAAAATAAATTTTGGGACGACAGTTTTGCGTATTCAAATCTTATCTTTTTAATAATTGCTTATTTTTTAATTTTTTCGCAATGAAATTTTTCTCAAAGTTTGTGTAACATAAAAAAAAAAATTTGTTTGACTTAATGGTTTTTCTTAATTAAAAGTACTAAATTTACATTTCCTTACTGAATTGGCGATGCTTATCCAGCTAATAGTCGCGCAATAGCATTGGCGCTGATATCATCTATCGAAATCGTAATCGAGATGCAAGATTGCTAACTCGAGAAAAGTTTTATTAAGTAATAATAATGGAAATTTTCCCTACAATTAAAAGTCTCAATACTTAAAATTTAACAATTATTTGTTTTATTTACATTTATACAGATTCGGGTCATCGCTTCGCTCCTTCAGTGTGTAGTAAAATTAAATTTCTTTGATTAATGTTTGTCTCAATGTTTTTAGTTGTGCTATCACGTCAACAGTAGGTATGAATAGCACAAAATATTTGTTATCCATTGATGTATACACGGTGTTCCAGGCTTAAAGGGTTTATAAAGGACTTTAAAATAAACAACTTTTTTTATTAAATTTTTTTATGTTAGACAAATTTGACGGTTCTAAAACTATTAAAATGTTATCAAAAGTTATCAATTTGACAAAATGTTTGATTTGATCTATCAAAATTTAAAATGGAGGATTCAATTTTCAAGTATTTCTAAAACTATCTTAAACAAAACTGTCGTATAAATTTTTAATAATTTTGAAAATAAAAATTTTATAGGACACTGAAATAAAAAAATAAACAAATTAATGTCTTCCAAATTCTATGAAGTATTGCAGGAATGGTCTTTAAGCTATCGTAAACATAAATTAAATCTCAAACTTAAAGTTTGTTTAATTTGTAGATAAAAATTTAGCAACGACTAAATCAGTATGTATCTAAATAAGCACCATTAAATAATAAGCATTACAAAGGCGACCACGATGTAGTTGTAATTTGCAATAACAGTTGCTTATTGCGTAGATATTTTACTAAAAAAGTTGTTTATTTCAATGTCCTCTACAAAACCTTTGAGCCTGTAACACATATCTTGTGACACCTTCTATATTGTCATAATTAGTAAATGAATTTAAAAAAACAATAATAATAATAAAATTCATGAAAACTTTTATAAAATATTTCTATACGTTAAAGAACTACTATTCTAAATACTCTTAATATTTTGTAAATAATTTCTATTTTATGTCATTATTGGAAATATTATTGACAAAAATATACGTCATTGACGTCATTGCTATTTTTTTTATTAGTAAAATAAAACAAATGCTTTCATTCTCTGATTTCTTGTCGTATCTGTCTTCGTTTTTGGGAAAAAAATTAATTAATGCTTAGTCTGTTTTAAGTTTATTGTATCTACAAATAGTCTGTACAGTTGATGATTTGAGTAAACGAAAGGATTCACTTAAAATACATGTTTTTCTTTAAATAGCTTAATAAGAAAATAAAGTTGTAAATGACAAAAATATTCACTCACATCACGATTTTAAACATAGACATTTGCATACTAAAGTTATTTACGTTTCGAGTTTTGTAAAATGATCTAAAATGATAATGAGGCGGAGTGGTGTAGGTGTACTATCACATGACGATTTTTAATTAAATGTATAGCATGTTTCCCAAACAAATAATTGAACCTTCAGTACGAGATGAAAAGGATTTCTAAGCTTACACAACACCTGGTTTCTTATTGTTATGCCGACGTTTCGACCCCATAATGGGGTATTTTTCAAACGTTTGTATATTTATTAATTAATCAATAGCTACGCCTTACTTAAGTTTGAATCGTATAAAAAGTAAGAAAGTATAAGTTTCAAGACCTAGGATTATTATGTACATGACAAAGTAATCTAAATGATGTGCTACAGCTACACAATCAAACCACTTACTTAAAAGAATTTGTGTATTTAACAACTGCATCTCGATGTATAGATTGTGTTGTGGATCCAGTTATAAAAAAAGTTGATAAGAAGTATTATGTCACTAATTACCTTAACCTACTATAATAAACATAAGAACAAACTTGATGTAAAAACAAAAGACATAAAACAATTATAAGAAACTCGAATGTCGATGTAGATAAACATCAATTAGAAATGTTTATAAAAGCCGAACGCGTGCACATACAAGGTACAATTAATAGTTAGTTATATTTATATTATGTGTTTATTCTAATTATACAGAATGAAAAGGTAGTGGTTTTTGATAACTGCAATTCGTAAAGATATTGGAGTTTAATTAAAATAAATGTTCTAGTTATTAATTTATTTTTCTAAAAATAATTTAATGTTCTTTTTTTTAATAATTTTAGTATTAAAATTCTTATAGATAGTACTTAAATTGTCAATGAAAATTAATATTATCACAGAAATCATTCTTCTTTGTGTCCACATCGTGCCCTTCTTTCACTGATGAGTGCACAAACCCGTTTCTTCTCTTTTTTTTCTTACAGTTATAATTGTGATTTTTATTCTACATTTTGGCAATTAATACATCTCACTTTGTGAATAAGACCATATTTATCTAGATCGTTAATTTTAACTTTAATTTTAGTATATATTTTATTCTAAAATCTAAATAGTATTGTGTAATTATATATGTAGAATACTTTTGATTTCTTTGTATTTTTAAATATTTGCTCTAAAGTAACCGTTAGCTGCACTCACCGGCATAAAATTCGATCTATCTCCAGTTCTAAGCAAATTTGTTTCGAGAGACCCACATACATATCAAGTATATTTTTTTTATTTACAGAAAACAAGGAAATATTTGTTTTGGTTACTATGGCTACTACAAAACATTGTAGATACGTTCCAAGTAATTTCCGATTGTTTTTGCAATTTATCCTAATTTTTGTCTATGAGTAGCAGAATTGGTGTCTACTAAATACCAAAATGGTATTGAATCTAACGGAAGCTACAAGAGCTATCGGTTTGGTTGAAGTCGGGCGATCTCGATACTAAGCAGCTCGAGTGTTAGGAGTTTTGCGATGTAGTGTTCAAGGGGCTGTAAATCGGTTTGGTGAAACTGGATGATACTTAAGAAGAGTTGGATCAGGAGGGCAAAGTTGAACAACATTACCCTATAACCGTTTATTACATTGCGAATTTTAAGAATCAGAGATACAACAGCAGTTACTGTTCAAAATGACATTCATAAAGTACGAGTCATCCACGTAAGCAAAAGAACTGTCAGAAGAAAGAAGATCAGCAACTGGTGCAGCACCAACCAGAGCACACCACGTTGAAATGCTTAATTTTGGGAATAATTTTCAAAACTAGTGTCAATGAGACCAAATTTTGTCTACGAATGAAAGAAGATTTTACCTCAAATCTTCAGATAGTCACCAAAGAGTATGGGAAAGAGATGGAGAAGGATTTGCCCAGTGTGATATTGTTCCGAAAGATCGTTTTGGTGATGGCTCAATAATGATGTGGACAGACATTTGTAGAGAACCTCGTATGCAGTCAGGTTTTGGAACCTCTGCAGTGTTCTTTGCCTACAACAATTCGTAAAATGAATTGGCCTGCCATACCCAATCGAACATGTTTGAAACATGGTGACAAGGCTATTTAAAGCCCGAATTCCTGTTTCTGAAACTATAGATTAGCTGAGTGCAGCGGTCGTTGAAGAATCGGATATGATTCTTTAAAATGGCATTGGACACCTTGAGCAGGTAATTTCAAAATTAATGAAAACTGTTTTTTGAGCAAAAGGAGGCAATACGCGTTATTAGCATAATTATTGATTCTGTGGGCTTAATACTAAGTAATATACTGTTTAGAATCATTAACCACCCTAAAAATAATCATAGGAATGAAAAGAATTTAAATAGTAGGAATAATATAAAATACTTCGTGGATCAAATTTTATGCCTTTGTAGATTAATTTATCATGTAAACAATGTTCTTACTTCTATGGGTCAAATATAACAAGATCCATATATTGTTGCTGGAGGGTTTTTTATTTTTATACCTTTAATTTTTTTTTACAAAATTTTTTAATATTTTTTTTTTCAATTTTAAAATTCAAACTTATGTATGGCCATTCAATTAAAAACTTTTTGTTCTTAAAATTTACGTAAACTCAATACTTTTTCACCAAAAAATAAATTAAGCGAACTTGCAATTTTAATTAATAATCATCATAAATAACAATTTGATATTAACTATCGATTTTAATTTAAATTAACAATATTATTTCAGAGAGTGTTCAAAATGGGCCCCAGTTTTTTGAAACAACCGCAAAACAAAAGATTGCAAGTGATTGTCTACTCTCAGGGAACTTTAAGATTTTTTTTATGTCCCTTTAACTTTTGAAAGCCCATTTTAATATTTGTTTGTGGGCCATACCGATAATCATTAATGAATTTACTTTGTTATGAAAAAAAAAAAAAAAAAAAAAAAAAAAATCGGTAAATAAACTATAAATACGAGAGTGGGTGTAATGATGAAAATGATCATCCTATATACATATTTATAGATTATACAAGGTTTGTCATTACTACGGGCTCGGTTCCTAGTGATTTTGTATAAATATCGGCACAAAATGAGTATTAAATTATATTTTTTAAGGGGGTGAAAAAAAACACTTTTTAAAAAACAAACAATTAATTTTTTTGTTTTAAATAACGTTTAATTTGTAAAAATTCTATCGTTTTACATCTTCTAAATTGATTGCGGCGTTGCCATCTTAGAACAATTTCTTTAAAAATTGATCATCAGAAAAGTGGTCACAAAACTGAAATTTTAAAATTTGTTTTTTTTTTTTTTTTTTTTTTTTTTAGTTCTCTAACAATTTGCATTAGTACTTTTTTTCCAAACTTTTCTACAGTTGAGTTATTAAAATTTTTTAATTAAATCACAACAAGCAGGTTTATTCTAGTAGGTTTTACCACCACGTTGGCTTAGTGTCAAATGCGTTTGACGGGTTTTTAATTGAAGTACGTTGGTAGCTATTAGTTGCCTAAAAAGCAACCAGAAGTGAGGATGTTCATTTTTAAATTTAATTTCATTTCATTTTTAAGTCTTTAAAGATTCATGGACAAATATATCAGGTTTTTATTGTCAATGACGGAAAGTTTTTTGAAATTTTTTATTGGCGATTGAGCAGGCAAGTCGATAGCATTGTGCCACGACAATTCGGCGAAAAGATTAATTATGGAACCATTCAAAATCACATTGTTACCTATTGTTACTTTCAACTTCATTAATGAATTAATGAATTTTCGGCAAAACGAATTAGAGGAAACGGTGTTTATTTTGGATAACTGTGAAAAAAGTTGTTTTTTGGCTTCTCGTATTTATGCTGATCGCCGTGCTCCAAGTATCAGTTTAGTTCAAAAATTATTGGTTCGGTTCGAACAAGCAGAATCGGTAAACTACACGGCACCTGTTCAAAAAAAACCGTCAGAATCAAAGAAGCCCAATTTATCGTATTACAAGCGGTAGTTAAGAATCCAAATGCTAATACCTAACAAATTAGGGAAAAACTGGGTACAATCAGTGCTACTTTAGTAAAATAATACAAAAATTCATTTTTAGTTTATGATTTCAAAATTTTCACGTTTGTAACTAGTAAACTAAAAAACTGAAATTTTTGTAAAAACAATCAATGTTACACAGTATATAATACAGACATAATTTGAAGGGATCAAATAATTTTACAAAATGGTAAAATAATATACTGAATGTTCCATATAAAAAAATGAGTTTTTGCTAATTGAAATCTTCTGAATTAATGCTTATCCAAAACCCCAAACCTAAACAAAACTTCTACTCTGTTCAGACATTTCAGCCATCTCTTACCTTTGTTCCTACCAAATAAACTTAGTTGCTTATCACTCATAAGGTTTTCTGGTCAGAATTTATAGTGAACTCCCCAGAATACTCCAGCTTGGCAACGTCGCAATTTATGGTAAAATCAAAGATAGGGCTACGCCAAAGTCTATGATAAACATATATACATGAAGGACTATTAAAAAAGTAAACTTCATATTGTTTTCCTTAGATTGAACACTCTGTATATCTCAAAATATTTTTAGAAATGGGGATCTGCACAAATATATATGTATTTTTGATTCTAATTAAGTTATTGCACTTGCATACACTAATAAGCCACCCTGTATTTAATTCCATTTATGGTTAGTGCATTTAAATATCCACGAATACTTTAAAAAACTTCCTCAAAATAACAATAGTTTTGACATTTTATGAGAGCTTTCAAATCTTTTCCATAAGGGTTTCTTGAATTTAACATATCAAAAATTCTGTGGATACATCAAATAAACGTTATTGTTGCTTCAGTTTATGGAAATTGTTTATTATCAGTTTTATTTAAATAATCTAAACCATCTGCAACACCACTACTAATTGTCTGAACAGCTAATATAGCCTTCAAAATTTTGTAAATTATTTAATTTAACTAAATAATCCCAACTGATGATTCCTTCGGATGAGTTAATGTTTTCTTCTGCTAGAACATTACGTCCTAATTTGATCATATGGCAAGGATTTAATATCGAATATACGTACGTATTCGTACAAGGATGTTTCAAATATGGTTCTATAATATTTGCCTTTAAAGTGCAGCCTAGCATGGTTAATGTAGAACAGTTCTACACATGTAATGGATCGAACAATAACACCAATATCAAATAAGTTTTTTATGCAACAATGTAATAACTGTCCTTGCAAATTGGCATCTATTTTATTCAATAAAAAAAAATCCCACCGGAAGTTTTGTAAATTTTTGGTAAAACTAACAATTTGAAAAATTAAAACTTTCGAGCTTCGGCCTCAGAATTAACATCTATAATTCAACCATAATTACAAATCCAGTAAATATTCTTTTTTTATCCCAAATTATTGGTTTTCTTAACGACATAGCATCAAAAATTAAAGCACAATCTGAAATGGACTGAGTTTTAACATACTGCTTGAAAAATGTAAAAACTTCACTTAAAAAACTAGCCTTAAATTATATAAAGATAACCAATACCTAATTGTACGTGGGTGTGTATAAAATGCCCTTTTACAAATTTATACCGAGTGGTGCTTTTGAAAACGGGTCATAGGTTAATGGTTTTGGTATCAAAATGAAGCTAAAATTAATCCGTATAGCTGTTGCTATTAGGAGTCGGCTGAATTTCACGTTGTTTTAAAAAATTTGTCAATAAAAATAAAAGTAAGTTTTGATAATGAAAGAAAAATAGTATTGGATTGCCTAAACAATCAACATTCCTACGTTTTGACAATAAGGCTGAAAGGAAAGTCAATGATAAGCAAATAAAAAGCTTTATTCCCAAGGAACAGCTTTGAATGATATTAAGACTAAATTAAATAGGAAGGTTACAATAAATAAACATCAAAAATTACTAATTTTTTTGATGAATTTTCAAAAGGACCGTGTAATTCAGCTAATGTCTGATAGCGAGCGCTATGCGCAATAATTTTAGCTGCGTTTCGATATCAAAACCATTTTTGTCACTTGAAAAGGCGAGCAGGAATTAAAAAAAAACAGTTTACAATGCTAAATCCATATGACCCGTGTACTTTTGAAAAAAAATAAGGTGAGAGTAAAATTTTTAATAGCATCTAGGTACTTCTTTTAATTGTTATATACCTTTGCATTTATTGAGTAGTTTTTAAAAAAATGTTTTGGAAAATTCAGCAAAATGATTATTTAATACTGCCTCTAAATTCTCAGTTCTTTTCTAATTCTTTTTAAATTGCCCTATTAAGGTTTTCATTCATGTAATTTTTAATTTCAAAGACAAATTTTTTCTTTTACGTTTCAAAATTTTTGTTTCAGATCAAAGTTCTCCGAAGTATTTCTTGTACTCCGTAATATAATGGGTGAGTCGACTTGCTACGATAAATTTTATTGATAAAATTATAACATACAATATACTACATTTTTCTTACCATGCACTGATAATTTGGCTCTTCTACGTTAAATGTAGAAGGATTATCTTGAATTAGTTTTCAACCAAATGTATTTTTCACCATATACTGCCACAAACCACGGCCTCAAATTTTACAAATTCGGAAACGGTCTTAGCAGTGTTAAAAACAGATATAAACCGCATTTTCTAACGTCACACACCGGATGTTACAAAATGTGCGTATCTTTACGGCAAAACTTGAGACATGCCAACAACTAAATAGCCAAAATTTTAATCACTTGTTAAATTAATATTATTATTTTTGTTTTTAATGGTTTCCCTATTTATGTTTGTTGTTTAATAAAAGCAAAGTTTGCTAGAATAAACCTGCTAGATGAAAATAATGCTTGCTGTTATTTAATTGAAAAATATCTCCATAATTGTAGATGTTAGAAGAAAAAAGTACTAGTGCAAATCGATAGAAAATTAAAATCTACATTTTTTTAAACTGCAAAAAAATGAGTTTCAGCTATTTGAAAAATATTTTAGACTATTTTAATACTTCTGACTTTCATCTACAAATTTACAAAAAACAAATTCCAAAATTACCAAATCCAAAATTATTTTTTTTTGTGCTGAATTTGTAAAGATATTCTTCTAAAATAGCAACGCCGCAATCAACTTAATAAATATTAAAATATAATATTTCATTTCTTCATCAAACCCCGTATAAACAAAAAAAAATTAAACATGCAGTTTTTTAATAGAAATTAATACAATACTAAACATTTTATGCTGACATTTATACAACGGCACGAAAGTAAGTATCTAGGTAAAAGCTTGTATTTGTTAGCGCAATACAATGGACCACAACAAATTCAACAGTGTTTGTTCCTGCAAAAGTTAACAACGTAATTAAAGAAATAAAACTTTGACGTGATCTATTACTTCATTGTACACGTTGACAGTGAACGTATCGATGTTAGTATTGTGCATTAACAAACTTAAGCACTTAGATTGTATTCCTAAACTAGGTCGATGGATTTATGCGGTTGATCAATTAAGCTACTAAATTAGTTTATTTTAATGTTAAAATGGAAACGATAGCTACGTGGTTGAGTTTACACACACCACAACACAGAGGGCTGTGTGATAACAAACATGTCATTATAAAATGAATCTCTAGAAAATAGAGAAGAGAAACAAAATTATCAATAATTGAGCTAAACAAGTGAAATTATGCGCAGCGGTAGAAAATTGAAAACAACTAAACATGTTGATGATATTACTTTGTCGTTAAAGTTAACGAGGATTGAAAAAATTGGAAAAACAAAAATAAATATGTACAGTAATAGTTATTTATGTATCAAGGCACTAAAGTTTGATTTTTCATGACGAATGTGTTGTAGTTGCAGAGGCGATAGCCGAGGCAAATAAAACACGTGAGTCATGAAACAAACTTTAGTGCTGAGTAAATATTATATTTTTCCGAAATCTCACAATTTGAAGAAAATCGGACAATTTTTAGCGTTCTTTAAGGAGTTGATGTAATCAGCTGTTTTCATTTTTACGACAAATGTTTGCGTAGCGCATGCGCGGTTTTAAAATTTACATTTATTTTAGACATCTCTACCGGCAAAATGTGAACTAAAATCGTTCTATAATAAATCACTTTAGTGCCGATTTTTTTATTTTTTTTTCTTTAGTGACGATTTCGGAAAAAATAATAAAAAAAGTGAACAAAGTGAGCAGAAATAAAACAAGAGAATTTTTACCTACAAATGCACAATTAAAATAAAAACTTAAACGCAACTAATCAGAGACAATTGTATAGAACTAGATTACAGAGAATCTCAACTTAAAGAGAAGTCTAATACATCATACAAGTAAAAGAAGAAAAATGCAATAAGAAAAGATGAAGTGCCAGGTAAAGCTCTGGATCTGATAGATAAAAACTTAAAAACAAGTACAAACATATTCGTCATTGTACGGTAAAGAGTATGTCAAGCATTACATTTTTGTGAAGTTGTTCCATTTAGAGTTAATTCAAAAAAAGCGTTCTAGTAGAGTAAGAAAAGAGATATAAATGTTCTGTATAAAACAAAAACCAATAAAAAGAGTCATACTTACTTTAATATTTGGGCGACTAAACCAGAAAACAAAGATATTTGAAATTAAAAGTTACAAATAAATAAAATATAGGAATGTGTGGAAGCGGTTGAACCCACAATATCCTGAGAAGAGTACATTCTGCATAAAGAGCAGTCATATAAATCAAATTTGGTACAATTCAATTTAATAATTCAAATAAATAAGCGAATATTATACTGGTTATAATTACATATTAATTTGATGAGAAAATAAAGTAGACATATTATTAGTTTTTTTGTGATTTTTTAGTTTATGTGTTTCTTCAAATAAAATATACATTATACTTTAAAATTGTTTTTAATCGTCCTTACAAACAAATAAAAACTTAAAAACTTTTATTCAGACGTGACTATATCTTGAAAAGCAAAAAATCAATAACTAAGTTTCAATATTATATTCAATACTTAAAGCCTGTTTTGAACAGAGACAATCTAAAATATATGCCGTATTTTACTGTTTAATAATAAGTAATCAAAATTAAAAGAAACTACACATAATTTAAATTTATTTTTGATGTATAAAGAACAAATAGACGTACACATATATTTGTATAACTTCATGGATGAATGAAATGGAATTAATGTTTGTATTTTCAATACATCGACAAATGTTGCGTCGTGTCAAAATATTTTAAAACAGTAAATTATTAAATTATGAACTTTGTTATGTAAAGATAATTGAGAATGTCATAGTAAACCCAATTCAGCTAAATAATTGAAAGTGATTTCAATTGAATCAGGCAATAATAAACATTCGAAAATGAGTCGTTCAAAATCTTAACTCAAAGAAAATTTAAACGAAAAGTCAAATAAATTTAAAGTTGTTCCGAAGTAAGTCTTATAATGAAACAATAATTATTGAAGTGTTGACAAATATTTATATTACTTATTTGAAGGAAAATAAGAGATTATTTTCCAATTAACTACAAGAGCATAAATAAACACAAACAATACTAGCTTAACTGACAAAGAAATTAAGGAACAGTAAACTTAAGTAAATAAATTTTTTTATTATGTTAGTCTCTTGATCTAGTTAATAAACAAATATAAACACGTTCAGATTAATACTTTTATCTCATGTTTTTAAGAATTAGATTACGGTATTTTTAAAGCATTCTTCTTATTAACTTTATCTTTTATACACCTTCACTTAACTTATTTTATTTTATTTCTTTAGTAACTTAATCTCATTATACATATTGCACTGAAGAGTTATTTTCAACAATAAAAAAATATTTCGAACTAAATATTGGTTATTTAGATTTACAGTAATTGTTCTATTCTAACCTAATGCAGATTTCTATGTAGTTAAAGATTAAGATTTCTAAAAACCAATTTATAATTAATTATGAAGGAAATTGAATTTATTTTGTGTAATAATATTTTATTTAAATGCAAATTACAAAGTTTGTTGGCGACCATTTAATCATAAGTGTAAAATAAAAGTATTGTTTTTGCAAACGCAAATTCGTTGACAAAAAAGTGTTGATACAGAAGTTGAATTAAGCACGTGATGTACGTGACAAACATGCGTATTTAATTTGGGGACTAAGAGACGCGTCAAAGGTTAAATTATCGGTGCAGGTGTTAAGAGGAAATGAATCGAAGTTCAATGGTACGTGACAAATGATTTTTAAAAAATTTTTAGGTATAAGAACATTCGGTAGTTAAAAGTCAAAGAGTGAGTTAATAGTAATTTACCAACGAGTCTATTAATAAGAGCGATTAACAATTGAGATATTTTAACGCGTGAGCGAAGCGAACGCGTTAATGATTGAGATTGTTAATTCAAGAGTTAGTTACACAACTTTTCCGTCGACCGTACTTTGTAATTTTAATAAAATTATAATTTAATACTTTTAGAAAAATATGCTATTGCGAACGCACCTTTAGAAAGTGCCGTATTTGTAAACTCACCACAATTTTTTAATTGTATAACATAACCTAACTTCATTTTTTCTACTTTTGGTGAGCTTTGTATTTGATTATTCTTTGCCTTTTCGTCTTTTGTATGGCTATTTGACAACAGTATTTTAATTAAGGTCGCTAAGTTGATGGAGAATTCAGGTAGTAAATTCTAATTGTTGCGTCAAAATACAATAGTTTTCATCACAACGAAACAAAGTGTATAAATCCTTTTTGTGAGAACGGATTGTTGCTTATTCAAAATAGTGATGCACCTACAAAGACCAAACCAGAAATGGTTGACAATGTTTGATAAATGATACAAGAAGCCCAAGTACATCTCTACGTTGCCTGTAAACAAGTTGAACTTTTGATAATGACTTGTCACATCATACCAAACAAAGATATTTATTCATATCGCGATTGTGTATTCCAGCTTAAGATTCTTTAACGATGAAGCTTGATTTCCCTTTAATGTTATTTCACACAACATGCTCATGTAGAGTTTATAAAAAAAAACATTTTCTTAAAGTGGTTCCGCTACACCTCCAAAAAGATATTTTTAAGAGTCGGAATGTTTATCGGGCCATTTTTTTTATAGTTTTTATTTTCTCTTCCCGCTTGAAGAATTTAACTTTTGAACAATGAGTAAACAATATTGAAGAACTGTGTGAGACAATAGTTTGTAAAATAGATGAGCTAAACATCGTTAAATGTTATTAAGTGTTATCATCAGATTTTGTTAAAAGGAAAAATGTGTCAAAGTTTGTGTAAAAAAATTGAAGATTTTTTATAAATTTAAAAAAATGTTTTTTTTTTTTATTTAAAATTTGCTTTGCTACAAATTATGACAGACTTTTTATTTACATTTTCATATTGTAATTAATTGACAAAAAAATGGCAACTTTAGACATACAACTGTATGCTTAGTTGCCTATACTCAAATCGTTCATTAATAGAAAATTGTTTATTAATAGGAGTCATTAATGAACGATTTTGTTTACGTTAATGTAAGTCATAAATGCACTGTCGACGAAAAATAAATCAAAACTTGCAGTTTGGCGATGAGTAAATCAACATGTTTAAAAAGAACTCTGATAATCAATCGATCGATAAATGCAATGAAAAAAAAATAAAATACAAAGAATCGACGTATTCAAATAAAAAATGATGGTTAACTCTTCAATTGGACAGTTACTGAATTAAAACGGTGAATGTAAAACATACAATTTATTTGGGTTTTTAAACCGCGTTTGTTTTTATTTGGCGTTTTGTGAACAGAACATTAAAAATGAGCAGAGAAAAATATCCAAATTGGGTAAACTACCGTGCACCGGCCGAATTCGAAGTTACGTAAAGGTTAGTTTAGTTTGAATAAGATTATTGTAAATAAATTTAAATAGTTTTTTAACATTATTATTCCTTAGAACGAGCACGCGACGCATTTTGTTATTATAAGTAGAAATAAATTGCTTTTGTATTAAAATTTTGTAATCTGAATTTTATAGTACATATATTATAATTTTGATTATTATTATTAAACAAAATGTATTCTTTTTATTTACAAAAACGCGAATTCAAGATCCTGAGATTAAGCGGTAATTTGAAGTTTAATGTGCAAATTTCAATTAAATAATTTTGAGAGTCTCATTGTTCAATTACATTTTTTATATAAAAGAGTATGCAACCATCGGAATTTGTATATATTGGTGGTACTTAAAACTCTGTCAGTTTCTGCCGGCTTTATTCACAAAGATAAATTTAAAAAATATTTGGAAGTAATAGTAAAACTAAAACTTTTTTTGAAACCTGACTAATAGATATTGTCAAATATGCAAAGGGTATATACTTATCTAACCACCTTGTTTTGCAATTTCTTAAGCTTTCAAGCCATTATATTTAACAAAAAGACATCTGCATAATCTAGAAGAAGAACCACGCAGATAATGGACAAAACTATTTTAGTAAGATTAGTAATATGGGGCTTCTTAGCTACTTGAACATAAGATTTTTCTTGCTCATGGGGAAACCATTAAGTATAATAACTGAATAAAATATTTATTATCTAGAATCTTATCCTGAGACTTGTTTGGATTGTCTTTGATGTTGGAACCCATTATGACACGTTCTGAATCTGAAGGCAACAGTACACGTTTGCATAAGTATTAATACGTCATATAAACTCCCATAAAGATAAAGTTAGATGTGATTATTTTAGAACATCTTAAAGTGCCTTGAGGATGACCGAAAAGATGAAAGCAGGTCGCATGCTTCAAAAACTTATTAGAAAAGTTAATATAGTAAACAATAAGTATATGAACAAAAATATATCTGAACTTCTCCATTGATAGTATTGAGTGAGTGGCTGTTGTACCAATACCGAGAAATGTTTTACTCACCAAACACAGGACTTATACAAAAATGTATTATACAAAAGATATACAGGGTGACCAAGGGATGTATAATTGGTCTATAATTTTTTTGTTATTGAAGATATCGACATGCTACACATTCTAAAATTTGATTATATACAAAGTGTTTCTATACAGGGTGATAATCCAAAGTTATGTTTTTTTTTAAATAAAACGCTCTGTATATTTGTACATAATTAGTTTTGGCATAAAAATAATGGGACTTTGTATAGAATAATATGGATCTAGCTCTTTACGTTTACTTTACCACTGATATTTGTTTGATATTAATCACAAAAAACGTAGAAAAATAAGAAATTACTTAGCAGTAGCCTCACAATCTTTCCAAATACCTTGTCAACTAGATGTAAAAGAAATACGGCTTCATCAATTAAATAAAGAAAACTTTTATGCTTTTTTAGATTCAAAACAAAATTATTCACAACAATGCACATACATATTCAAGGTTTAACAAATAAGTTATTAGATTTAGAGATATTTTTGAAAAATTTTTGAACTGTTGACGTAATACGTATGACTAAAACCTGGTTAAATGAATCACAATATCAGAATGTTTATCTCTAGGTTATAGACTAGCAAATTGTTATTGTAGGGAAAAATATATTCGAGGTGGTGCTCTAATATTTGCAAAGAAAAATTTGGTCACTACTGCAATTAATAATAATATAAAAATCTGTACAGATTTGACTTTTGAGTAATGCGCTATTAGAATTAATAAATACAATCTATATAGTATAGTTTGTGTGTACAGATCTCCAAAGGTTAAAATATTTTAAAAATTTAGAGAGTTTCTTAAACCGTTACAAAAAATCTAAAAATATTATTATTTGTGGTAATTTTAATTTGAATATATTAGAAAAATACAAGAGAAATAAAACTTATTTATCTATTTATCTAGTGCAACTTGCATCGAAATATTTTAACAAACATATATCCTTTAAACTCAATTAAAATCTTATTAAACACTGATTTTAACTTTTCTGATCATAATTTGCAGATTTTTAGTGTAACAGATTTAGTAACAAAAAATAATGAAAAGTTGAATATCGTTCGTATATACGGTAAAAATTATATAATTTTCCCAAAAATCTTATGTGGGGTAAATTGGAATTTTCTACAAAATACGGATTTATCTAGTAAATTAAAAAATAAAAATTTACTACATGCATTCTATAAAGGTTATGCTCTAACTATGAGTTCTAACAAGAAATCGAAAAGTTGGATTACTAAAGGTATAAAGATATCTTCTAAAACTAAAAGATATTTATATTTATTATTAAAGAAATATCCTAATGACATATTGCTACAGTACTACTTAAGAGCCTTCTGTACCCTTTTGTGCTAAAATCGTTATATCGAATTGTTAAGAACTCTACTACTTTTTTTTATAAAAACAATGATAATACAAGATTACGGACACGTTTGAAAAACAAGTTTCAGGTTTTACCGTTTCGTGGCACTATTTTATAGGGAGAAATGACATGTTTTCGAAGCGCCAGAATAACACCATTATATGGAACTGGAATATTATAAAATACTATTTTTCACATTCTACAATATTCTCTTTAATTTTGTGCGGATGTTTTTTCATTCAAGATCAATTAATAAATTGGAAAGGATTTCAATATTTCACGACAAAATCTGCGAAAACAGCTTTGTCTTCAAAACGTAATTATAACAAAGCAGAGTATTTTAGGGAAAAAGGATCCGACCAAAGTTGCGTAACAAATCGATGTTTATAATAGTGTAATCTAAATTTGTTTTTATTAAAAACTGTATCCTTAAGAGTGGCGCCCGGTAGATAGGAATTTAACATAGGAATTGGACGGTACAGAAAACTCTTAAGATAGAGCAACATATTAAAACGTATATGCTAATTAGCAACGCGAATGCAAGTATACTCTTTATTATTAAAATCTAACAATGTTATTAAAGCAACCTAGCAAATAATCAATAAAGAAACTAATAGACATAAACATGCTCATTCAAATATTCAATTAAACATAGACGCAATACATTAGATAATAAAGTTTCTGTAGTAAATGCCAAACACATTAACTTCAAAATTTAGGAAAAGACGACACGGTAATTACTAAACTCAAAAAATATAAAGTGGAAAGCTCCGAATCAACGTATTTTACGCCTACAACACCTCATGAAGTAGAATAGATTATTGAATGTTTAAAAATATTGATGCAATTGGACATGACTGGAATGCAGAAATACTATCGCATACTTTATCGCAATTAATTAATAATTGTTATAGTTACGGCTATTTTCCAAAACAATTTAAAATAGCAAAAGTAGTACCGGTTCATAAAAACAATGACAAAACTTCCACAGCAACAAAAATCTTTGAATATACAGGGTTCGGCAGGGAGGTATGGATGATTTGAAATAATAGCTACACACTCATTTTCAAATGAAACTAAAATTTTATTATTTCAGTGTGTACCTTGGATGATGCCATTATGAAAATTAAAGAGGAAAAAATAAAACATTGATTATGTACGAAAAATAACATCTGATAAGTGGTGTCCGTTTTGTCCACACACTCCTGTAGATGTTGTGAGAAGTTGTCCATACTCTTCTGTAGCATTGGACGTGGTATTGCTCGAATTTCTTGAGTTATTGCTTCATCCAGGGCTTCAAGTGTACGTGGTTTGTGTATGTATACACGTGATTTGAGGTAGCCCCATAAAAAATAGTCACAAGGTGTCAGGTCTGGTGACCGAGGAGGCCACTCCACATCTCCACGTAACGAAATGAGGCGCCCAGGAAACGTCTGCCTAAGAAATTCCATAGCTGCTCTCGATGTATGGCATGTCGCCCCATCTTGTTGAAACCATACAGTATTGATGTTGATACGTCGTCTTTTCAACTGTGGCAGAAAAAACTCACGCAGCATCGTTAGGTAACGATCTGTATTGACAGTGACGGTTCGTCCATTTTCTCGAAAAAAGTAAGGGCCAATAATGAAGTTTCGACTAATGCCACACCAAACAGTCAGCTTTTCGCTGTGTAGAGGTCTTTCATGGAGTTGACGTGGATTTTCAGAAGCCTAATACCTAAAGTTGCACAGCCGAACGACGAGGGCTTGCTTGAACTGCTTGACGCACTCTTTCGATGTTTTCCGGCGTTCGTACCGTTCGTTCACCACCACGTGCAGTTCCAGGTCTCAAAGAACCTGTTCGTTGAAAGTTATTTACCCACTTCATTATTGTTTCAAACTTCGGAACACGACCATGGCGGCCAAGGTTGAAATGATTCCGGAACCGTCTCTGAGTTTCAACGACGGAACGGCCCGTTTCCATTGCTACTAAAATGGCAACTCATGACAAACAGATAACCCCACTCTTCATCCGCCAAGGTTATCCCTACCTCGCACGGCGCCCCGCCCAAATCATCCATACCTCCCTGCCGGACCCTGTATTATAAAAGACCGACTTGTAAATTAGTTTGACAAACACAATTACATGTCTAAAAGTCAACATGGATTCTACAAAAGTAAATATACATTTACAGCTTTAAATAGTATTTTAAGTGACGTTTTAGAAAATATTAATAAAAATGAACTCGTAGTTAGTTTAAGTTATAATTTTTTATCAAGTTCAGATGTAGTTTTTTTTAATAGTCGATTTTGATATAAAGTGCTGCAACAAGTGGTTTAAAAGTTATACACCAATTTGTGTAAAATCTGTGTTAAATGAACACCTTTAACTTTTAAGTAATTGTAAATTATTCATTTATAGTTTTAATTTTAATATTCAATCAAAATTTTTTTGAAAAATTATTTTGTATATACAGTGTGATTCAAAACTCACACTTGGGTTTTTCTAGTACTTTAAATTGAACAACCAAAGTTTTACACCATAATTGTAAAACTCATTTATCGTACTTTATTTATTGTATAGCATTTCCTACACCTAAACCAATTATTTTATGAGATATTCTACAATTAATACAAAAATTATAAGTAAACACTTGCATATTACTCAATAAATCAGTGTGACGTAAAAATCAAAACATCTGCTAATTTAACATTGTTGTACATTTTGACAATTTATTACATACATTGGTTTCATGCGTACATTATTAATAAAGTTTATTTAAAAAAACAAGATTAAAACATAAATTTTTCTATTGAAGAATTGACTGACGTGATCTGGGTTCTTGGAGAATGCAATAAACAATGTTTACTTGCCGTTAGAGTATATGGTCAACGGTAACGGCAACCTAATAAATGAACCTTTGCAAATGTTATCAGTCGGTTCAATCGTACTCTTCGTAAAAAACTAAACTAATGATGAAACCGAACTAAATGTTTTATTACTGGTTACCGAAGATCCACACTCTACTTTGAGGAATATGTCACGGCAATTCGACATTAGCAAATCCTCAGTGTTGCGCATACTCAAAATAAACAAAATGCATCCCTTTCATATTCAGTTGGACCAAAAACTAACAAATACATATCTTCAAAATCGGGTGGTATTTGTGAATGGTCTCAACAAGGAATACAAGAAGAACGAGATTTCTTTGATTGCGTGTTATTTCCAGACCAGTCAACGTTTTAAAAAATGGTTATGTAAATCGACATAATTTTTATTAACACAACAAACCCTTACCCTTACTTTAAAATTTTTGAAGAACAGTCCATCAAACAACAACAATTAAAAATTACCTTAATAATACATTTCGCAATAGATGCATAGGTAGAGAGGCACGAATTAGTTGGCCGGCTCGGTCACCGAGCCTAACTAAAATGGATTATTTTTTGCGGAGTTACGTATAAGATCAAGTGTACAAAACACTAGCAACTACCGTCGAAGACATGAAGAATAGAATTTGGAGTATATTGATGCCATAATACTTAGGATGTTAGTCGGTCGTTTGAAGTTTGAATACAACAATGCATAAATGTCAGAGGAGGTCATTTTTAACATTTGTTGTAGATTACAAATTTATTTTTAATCAAGTTTTTAATAAATATTCAGTTTTCTATGATCTTTTGTTTATTTTGTGATTAGATATTTTCATGACACCTTGTTTTACTGATTTAATTTTCAAGTGCTTGTTTTTATTATGATTTCTGTATTAATTGAAAAATATCTTATTCAATAATTGGTTTAGGTATAGGAAAGCTATATAAAAAAAAAAGTATAACAAAAGACCTATACAATTATGATATAAAACTTGAGTCGTTTTATTAAAAAAAACTAGAAAACTCTAGGTCTGAGTATTGAATTACTCTGTATATACAAAATATTTTTTGAAAAATTTTGATTGAATATCAGACTTAAACTATAAGTGACATCTTAACGGCTATATACTGAATAATTTACAATTACTTAACAAGTTATAAAGTTTTCATTTAACACAGATTTTCACATAAATTGGTACATAACTTTTGAACCACTTAGTGTAGGTGTGTACAACTTTACATCAAAACAACAATGAAAGAAAGCTGCATCCAAATTTGATAAAAAATCTATCTCATTCTATTTAAAAAATACATATGTTTGATTCGTAACAAAGTTATGGAATATTCTGTATACTCAAAACTATTTTTAGATTATTTATCTCGTCTATATGTATAATATTTGTTAAAATAATTTTTGCCTTTTCATAAACTAAAAAGATATCCAACTTTGTTACACTATCAATCCACCCTGTATATAAAAATAAAGCATACATAAAAGTTCAGATGTCCATAATTATCCTACTAGAAATAATTTATTTCGAACACAAAAACCTCGAAATTCTAAATATTATCTAGGATTTGTATATATGTATGTAAAAATTTTCCAGATAAGAAACATTAATACCATTAAGGAATTTAAAACAATATTTAACCAGTCATAATTTTTACAAATTTCACGAATTTTTACAGTAATCTTAAACACTCAATTGTATTTATACTAATGTTTTATGTTATTTATTTTATCAATCCGTAGTTTCTAAATAGTCTAGTTTTTTGTCCAAATGTATTTTACAATTTATATGTACACTTACTTATATCTATATTTAACGACATTAATAATCAATATATATATACTTCATTAAAAAAAAATTAGACCACAGAATAGGAAAAGCAGGAAAAATATTTAATCTGATGTAGACAACCTTTCTAGGAAAAATAGAAGTGCCCAAAAACAAAAATAAACAGTAGTTGTTAAAAAGTAGTCAGGCCATCAATCACATATTTATTTATTTATTAATTAATTTACGGGCCCAATATTACAAATGAAATAAAATTTAGTGCACATAACAACAATAATTAAAAACTAAAAACGAAATATATTTGAATGTAAATTATTACTAACAAACTAAAAGGTATTAATTGATAATTAAGAGACATATAACATCAACTTAATAATTTTTATAAAAAGACCTATCTATATTTATAAGTTCTCGTTTAAGATTATTTTTGAATTTGGTTAGACTGTCGGAAAAATTAAGGTTGGAAAATAAGTTGGACGAATACATAAGACGCCAGTAAAATAATTTTTATGTAGTCCAAGGATGGGAGTCCAGCTTTATAAACAAAATGTCTACGGAATCTATGTTGAACCTTTTCTGTTTTTGTTATCGATGTTAAGTAATATGGTGACCATACTTGAGAACAATATTCAAGATGAGAACGAACTAATAATGTGTAAAGAGATTTTAAAGTGTCCAAATTATTAAAGTGTTTAGAGAAACGAAAAATAAAACCTAATTCTTTATACGCTTTGGAACAAATATAACTAAATATGTCTATTGAACAAAAAGTTGTTCGAAAATATGACTCCTAAGTCTGTAATAGATGCTAGACTTTTCAGATGATGATTGTTGATGCAATATGAAAACTTTATTGGCGTTACAATTCAATAGAATGATATCAAAGAGCACTTACTTAAATTAAGTTCTAATAAGTTTTAGGAACACCATTTAGAAAACGAATGTAATCTGCAGTCTTCTATAATTTTTATTATTTTAAAAATTTTCATATCGTCTGCAAATAGTAATATGTTCGAATTTTTTTAAGTAAGTTTAACATCATTAATAAGTAATTAAAAAAAACAAAAGTGCAAGGTGGAACCTTGAGGAACACCAGAGTTTACTGAAAAAGGGTTAGAACTAAAATTTTTGTATTGAACAATTTGATATCTGTTTGTAATATAACTACGAATCCAAGATATTGATTCCAACATTTTCAAGTTTCATCATTGAATCTGTGTATATTACATCTAGCTGGGCATTTTCATTAAGAGTTTTGAAAGGTAAGAAGATTGGTTACCGTTGACCGGTTAGGAAAGAAGCCATGTTGTTCATCAATAATTATGTGTTTTAAGACTGGGAGCAATGTCTTGACAATAATTTTTTAAAAAATTTTTGGTATTGCAGAAATTATGGAGATAGGTCTATAGTTTGTTATGTCTGTTTTATCTTTGCCTTTGTGTACAGGAATAACAAAACTAGTTTTCCAAGCTTCTGGGAAGACACCTGATTTTAAAGATTTGGAAAATAAAATTTCAATTGGGTGGGCTAGCAAACAACAACATTTTTTTAAAAAAGATGAGGAATTAAATCTGGACCGTAACTGCATTTATCCGGAAAAATTATTAATTCTTTGAAAATTTCATTAATATTGGTAGTAATTGAGAATAAATTAATACTATTTTGCGTAAACCGCAATTCGTCTTAAAATTTATTGTTTTGTTAATTATGTATATACAAAGCCAAAATATTTTGCAAAAGATTTACAGTTTCCATGCCATTATTGCTTGAATAAGAACCAAGAGTCATTTGAGACGGAAGAAAATTTTGATTCTTTTGATTTCTTACGTATGACCAAAAATATTTGGGATTAGATTTAAGTTTTGATTGCACATTATTCATATGGGATTTAAAACATACATTTATAATATTTTTACATTTGCTACGCTGTATAAGAAATTTGTTGTAGTAAAAAAGACTATTTCTTGTTTTATATAATTTATGATAAACGTTTTTGGTTTGATTCATTTCTCTTAGATACGTAGGGTACCATCTAGCAAACCTGGTTTTGTTATTATATAAACGTTTAACGGGAACATATAGTTTACAACCTTCATAAAGTATTCTGTAAAATTTGTTTACAGCATCGTCTATTGTGAAAGCTAAGAGAAAATCCCAGTTATAGGTAATAACAGAAATCTGAGTAGTTACCATTCTGGAAATCATAATAAAGATAATGATAACGTTGACATAAATTCGATTCCGGATGGTTAATAGTTATCAGGAGCGAAGCATGGTATTTGTCTTCGGGAACTAACGAATCCATGCTTCGTTCTATAGTAGGACTGCCGACATTACTGAAAACTAAATCTAACATTCTACCGTCACAGGTTTTGACGTTATTAAATTAAAACATGTTGCAAAAATTTAAAGATTCACATAACTTTTTTACACACAAATTAATTTTCCGGATAACTAACAAAATGTTATCTTCGGAAGTGATCCAGGACAATTGGGGCAAGTTCCAGTCTCTCATAAGTATGATGTCTGTATTAGCATGTAAGTGGGATACTTCAAGTAGAAGGTTACTTAGTTGATCATATTGTTCCTGCCTGGAGTTTGACGGAGAATAGAAGCAGCCAAAAACAATGTTTTTGTTACCAACTTGACACATAACGAATATCACTTCTAAATCAGTATTACTCGTACGTATTACACCAATTAGAACGTCGTGCCGCCTCCTCTTTTAGCTATGTCCATTGATCTATATTTTCGGTAAACGTTAAAATTACGAAATGATAGTTCGGAATTATGTATTTCAGGAATAAGCCAAGTTTCGGTAAGCATTACTGCATCAATTTCAGTAGCAAAATTAGCAGTTTTAAGATGGTCTAATTTGGTTCGAAAACCCCTGACGTTCTGATGAAAAATTATTAGTTGACCAGTATCGATTTCGGTTTGGTTAATTAGTTTTTTGACATAATTATACGAAGTTGACCGTTTATATATTTAATCGTAAGATTACGTTCTCCTTTATCTTGGTGGTCTTTTAGTTCTAAACGAAGATTCGCTAAATATTTCAATTGCATGGGAGTTTGATCTTAATGAAATGAGCTTAATGAAAATCTCCTTAATTTTGTGTTTATGTTTCAAAACTAATAGTGCATCCAAAGCTGAATGTAAATATATATATATATATATATATATATATATATATATATATATATATATTTGTAATAAAAATCTTTGGGGTTTAAACACGTGTAATAAATATTAAAAATTACAACGTTTCGCCACGCTAACACGCAGCTTTTTCAAGTAATTAATAAATAACAATCTTAGTCTCTATGCGATTTTGACCTTGAACGTGTCGCTGGACCAGAGTAACCAATAGCATTACGTATCGGTATCATGGTAATGTTGTTTTGCATATTTTGTTGTTCTATTTGTTGGATATTTGGGGATCTTCTATCCTGAGGTAAAGTTAATAACGGTTTCAAGTGTTAGGTAAACCTTTTCCATCATCTCGTTTATTAATGCAACTAGGACGTCTTTCTATCTCGATTTGTTCTGTAATGAGGCGGTTACATAAATGTTTTTCTCTTCCTAGCATTCTTGTATTTTCAAAATCCCCAAATATCCAACAAATAGAACAACAAAATATGCAAAACAACATTACCATGATACCGATACGTAATGCTATTGGTTACTCTGGTCCAGCGACACGTTCAAGGTCAAAATCGCATAGAGACTAAGATTGTTATTTATTAATTACTGAAAAGCTGCGTGTTAGCGTGGCGAAACGTTGTAATTTTTAATATTTATTACACGTGTTTAAACCCCAAAGATTTTTATTACAAACATGTTTACACGTGAAAGAATAAAGCATTATATATATATATATATATATATATATATATATATATATATATATATATATATATAACGAAGAAATCATAGAAGGGCAGCTCAGGGTTTGGGAGTGTGCGTAGAATGTTGAACGACAGACTAATAAAAAGTGTTCGAAATGCGAGTGCCAGGGAAAAATAAAAGGAAGATCAATAAGACAATGGATTGATAACATTAGAAAGAAGTAGAAACAAAAGGAATGACATGGCAAGGAATAGGAGTAAAAAAATGTTAAATTTTTCAATTTATATCCACCACCAGTTATTCAATTTTTAAACTGCATGACTAATGTTAACGATAGTTTGTTATTATTAAATGATTAAATGATTTTTGTTCCTAGGTCCATTAACAACGACACATGGAGATTATGGAATGCTTTAGTATTTATAAGTTGACTGAGAAACAAATTCAGGAATTCATGGGCTGCCGTGGTTACTCAGATACCCTAACAAAGAATTAACAAAACAAAGAGTCTACCGAAACATTCATTTTAGTTACAGACAAAATTATAAATGTACCACCACTTCTGTGAAATTATTTGTAAAATAGCCGACTTTGTTTTTTACATAGTCCTAAATACCGTAATCAAAAAGCGTCAGATGTAATCAACGAACCTTAACCATGTAACTCAATTTCCAATTTAGCCATGCATACAGCTAATTCTTAAATAACTTTTAGTATTGCGGTGTTTTGAAGAGTATGTTTCATCTTATTAAAATTACATACTTACTACAATTAAAGGGACCAAACAATTGCTGCGTCGTTTTAAAATTTCACCTGACCTGATGTCGCATTATTCGATTTATATTTTACCATAAAACTTATAGTGGAAATTAGGTATTTTGAGGATACATTTTTTTTGTAATTTTTCTGTTCAGGTTACTACTTCTAGAACCTTGACAAATATGTTTACAATAAGAGACAAATTTAGGAAGGTCAATATTAATTTGTAATTTTCAAATAAGATTGCAAAGGTTTTGATAACATTTTCCAGTATTTTCATTAATAATTTTATTCAATTTCTATTATTTTATCTAAAGAAAAGGATAACACTAAAATTTGCACAAACCTTGAAAGTAACATATGTTACAATAGCTAACCTTATCATCATCATCATTGTATATTATGATATAAGACACAGCAAATGATGCTTAGCTTAGCTATTGAAATACGTGTCCAGTAACTATTTTTGTGAAATTTTTGAAAGTTGAGTTCCCTGATTCGTATCTCTTGCGGTATTTTTGGAAGTAACAGATTTTGCATTAAAACAAAAGTATTTAGAAATATGTTTAAAACATCGTTTTAAAATAGTAAATTGTTTTATTAAGAATAAAAGCAATATTTTTTATGTACATTTACCTAACTACTACCATCTGGAACATTCTAGGTTATGCGACAATTTTTTAAATCAAAAACTTAAACAACCTTTTGTCCCTATTCTTGACAAATTAAAGTTACTATATGAATTAAGAAGAATCACTGTCTATTCTCGGGGCTGCTTGTACTATATCTAGAAAACTACTTAGATAACAACCGCGGTTTTATTAGGATTTGAAAATGATCGGTAAAGCCAGGAAGTGATACAGAAAATAATTGTTTTTAGTTTTTTAAAATACTTAAAAATATACGTAATGTTTTGTTTAATAATACCATCAATTGCAATAATCCTACAAAAAAATACGTTATCAAAAGTTGTAAATTGTATTTTCTACAACATTTATTGCATCGATACTTTTTAAAACGTAACTTCGATAATTTTGCTCGAAAAAGTGATTAAATAACCGGTTTAACATTTAAATAGGTTTTCCAAAATATTACGCAATTTATAACTGACTTAGAATTCGGGAAACTGCTTAACAAAAAGTAATGGTTATCTAGGTTATTGTTGAATGTGCGCGATTGTTAAATTGTCCAGAAAACACACACAAAAACAAAAAATTGCAATAAAAATTTAAATAACAGTTGTAGAAAATGTAATTTACAACATAATTATTTTACATAATTAATAAGTTTTTTGCATATCTTTTTTTGTATAACTATTATTGTATAATTAACAAATGTATTGTTAAATCCATTAAAATCGGACCCGAAATTTTTGAGATATTTTGTTTAATTAATTCTTTCGCTTCATTATAACTTACTAACTCTTGTGATTTGTCGGAACAAGTAAAAAAAGGTATAAAATTTCTGTAAACACGACGTTTTAGTTGTACAATTGGGATAAATTTAATAAGATCTTTTATATATATTATATAATATTTTAGCATTCTTCTTCTAAAGTTAAAAATGTTTTAAGAAAACAGCACTTTTACATTTAAAAGTTATTTGAAAAATGCTACTTTTAATCTTTTCTTTTCAAATAAGAAGTATTTCTAACTAACATTTTTATATCCGATAAGAGAAACGATAATCACATGACAGTTTATAAAAAGAAAAGTTATCCAATATTTTTTTAATATATCAGATGCGCAGCTCTATAACACATTAAAAGTACTTGTATATTATCCTTGAGTATTTTTTTTTAGATTTTTAAGGTAGGTATAATTGTAAAGCTTTATTCATCAAATGCAACAAACGCATTTGCCCTATGTTACAAAAACTGAAAATTTTACGATTTGAAATAAGGCTTGTGTTAGTGCTTAGAATGTACATAAGTAATACACATCACTATTTGCAATTTCATTGTCAAATAAAATACTTTGCAAAAGTGAACAAAACCTGCCAAATTTTAATACAAACAAGAGCTCCGGTACTAAAAAATCTTTAACATGACATCGACGTTTTCAGAATCACCTTTTGTGAGCAGGTATTTGTGCGTGATTTTTTATGCCCCTTATTTTCGAATGATTCTTATAGAAAAAATTACTCGCTTAAAAATCATCCTCTTACGTATTTATTTATTTTCATTTATCGAGACATTTAAAGATAATGGTAAACCTGATGACAACTCTTACCAGTAAATTCAGTAAGCATCTACATTAATACTAAATCTAAATATACAAGTTCTGCAAGACAAGTGCCAGAAGCAATAAAAAACAAATTAAGACTAACATTAGATGAAGTGGAAAGAAACAGTAAAATTTAAAAAAAAGTAAAAGATCCCACATAATGGGTTAACAACATTGTAATAGCAGAAAAACTAAATGAAAAATTGACGGTCTGTTTAGATCCACTACATTTAAATAAAAATATATGTCAGGAAGAATTTTCAATACCTACGGTAGAAGAAATAGCTCTTAAACTAAGATATAAATTAGAATTAGATTTATTGATATGAAGGATGAGTTCTACCACATTTCGTTAGATCAGAAAAATAGCGAGTTGTGTACATTTATAAGTCCTTTTGGTGAATATAGATTTTTAAGATTACCTTTTAGGTTAAATGTAAGTGCAGAGGTTTTTCAATAAACAAGCGAAAAAATATTTGGGAATTTAGGTGTGGGCATTTATTTTGATGACTACATAATAGCAGGGAAAGATGAAAATGATCATAAAATTTTAATGCAAAAGTGTTTGAGCAGAGCTAGATAATTCAATTTAAAATTCAATCCTGCAAAATTGCAATACAAAGTAAATATAGTAAAAATGGAGTTTCAGTTTAAAAATAGATGAACCTAATAACAAAAGTGATTTGTTACGAGTTTTAGGGATGATAAATTACCTTATTAAATTTATACAAAACTGTCAGAAATCATTGCCTCCTTAAAAAGCTTACAAAACAATCTGTTGAATTTAGTTGAAATTTAGAACAAAGAAAAGCATTTGCATTATTAAAAAATACCATTACGAATGCACCTGCATTATAAATTTATAATCCTTCAGATGAGATTACGATACAAGCAGATGTCAGTAAACCAGGAATAGAGAGGTGATTGTTACAAAAGGCAAACCAGTTGCCTTTTGCACAATAAGACTAACAGATACAGAGACAAGATATTCACAGATAGATGAAGAATATTTAGCAATATTATTTCGTTTAAACAAATTGTTTAAAAAAACGCAATAAGATAACATCCTAAGTCAAGTTAAAATTTATATTGAAGGAGGGTAGGCGGACATTAAAAAATTTAAAAAAAACTAAATTAAAACACTACTATAAGTTAAGAAATGATGTAATTTGTAAAGATGGAATTATGTCTTATTTAGACAATCAAGAGACATTAAAACAGTATATGCTACGTCAATTACATAAGGCTCACTTTGGAATGGAAAAAATAAGGAGGAAAGCTCGTAAATATACCTATATTTTATTGAACGAGGTTATCAGCTGATATTGAAATTGTTATTTACCTAACGAGTTCGAGAATTCTCGAAAAGTTAGGTATATTATTTTTTGTAACGAGTAACTGTAGTAATAGTTCATAACAAATAAATTCAAAGCTGCTTAGTTTTTTGTATTTACAAGAAATTTGAGTTGGTAGCACTGTCCCGCCGATTACTTGACAATTTGCTTTGCGACCTAACAAAAATTTTCCTATTCTCTCAGAAACTAAAAAACACCGCAGTGCAGGAAATGGAACTTCCTGTGCATCGAGAGTATCCGGGAAATCAGTAATCTTAGACTATAAATACAAAATAATTATTTACCTAACAAATTAGGGAAGATAAATTTCCAGCATGAGCACTTTGTTTGCCGCACGAGCGTAGGGAGTGCGGCGTTAGTGCAAATGTAGGAAATTTCTTCTCGAAAAAGTTAGGTATATTATTTTTTGTAACGAGTAACTGTAGTAATAGTTCATAAATAAATAAATTCACAGCTGCTAAGTGTTTTGTGTTTACAAGAAATTTGAGTTGGTAGCACTGTCCCGCCGATTGCTTGACAATTTGCTTTGCGTTGTCAACTAATATCAACTTAACAAAAATTTCCCTATTCCCTCAGAAACTAAAAAACACAGCGATGCGGGAAATGGAACTTCCCGTGCATCGAGAATAACCGGTAAATCAGTAATCTTAGCCTATGAGTACAAAAAATACAGATCGGCATGAAAAGTGTGTGAAAGATTCAGCCGTGCAAATATTACAACAAGAAATTCCAACATATCCATTTTGTAAAGTAGGGCCATATTTTAGAATATAAAGAAACATTTTATTTAGTTGCTGTGGATTATTTCAGCAATTGGATTGAATTAAAGAAACTAAAAATGAAACCATGGTGGAAATAATTAAGAAATTAAAAGAAATATTTCAGCTGACAATAATCCTTACAAAGTTTCGTGTTTAAAAAAATTACCAGCGAAATTGATATGGAACTTTTATTTCAAGTTCAAAGTCTAACAGAATGGCAGGAAATGCTGTTGGAATTTGTAAGAATATCATTAAAAAATCAGAAGAGAAACAAAACTGTGGGAGTGCATGTTGGAATATCGTGTAACACCATTATGCGGATTAAATGTTTGACCATCAGAATTATTAAATATTCAATTGCTAAGAACCATACTACCTACAACTACCATCAAAGGTGGCGGTAGAAAATAAAAACTCAGACAGTTATAGAAAATTTAATGCAAAAGAATATTATAACAAAACGACAAAAGTTAGAATGAATTTTAAACTTAAAGACCAAGTGTTAATAAAAAAAGAACCATTTTCTAATTGAACAAAAGGTGAAATAATAGAAAAGCTGTCTACTCCAAGATCGTATTTAGTAAAAGATCAAAATGAGTCAATTTTTATGTTACAAAACAAAACAATTAAATTTTGAGTTTATGAGTGCATCAATGTTAATTCTTTTCTAAGCTTTATTTTGTTTCTGGCTTAAAGATGTATGAAATATTACTTTTTTTATATTAAGTTCGTTCGAAAATATTTTGAGATTATGTGAGCCTTAAGATGATTTTTTTTCAATATTTTATTTTGTCACAAAAGCTTAATACGCGCAAAAATTGGTAGTATATTTGCTGAGTATTAAATTGTTTATATGAAACTGCCAATAGAAATAAATTAGAGTTTGTTTTAATTGTCAGAATTAATAATTTTATAACTTATTCAAAAAACTGGTTATTATAATAAATTATTAAAAGAAAAAATTCTATATAATTAAATTTAAAACATCGCTTATTTAAATAAAAATTCAAATATTTGAAAATGCCTTTTTGGTTTCACCAATTTTATTTAAAGTTTAACCTACTTTTCTGTATACTAAATTAACCACAAAGGTTAAGTTTGATTGGTAAAATAGTAAATACTTCATGTGAGTGTTACAAACAAAAAACGGTTAAAAAATGCCCTTAAATACCCTAACCCGTAACCAAACTCAAAAGACATTACAATAATATTTTCAAAATCAATTAAACTCTAGTTAATTGGTACACAATTATATAAATTTAATTGAGAATGCTACGCAATAAATTATTTGTTAATCATAATAAACGTAACATCGTTTGCGTTTACCATTTCAGATAATATTCAAAAGTAAGAGCTTTGTGGTAATTTTAAAATTCTCACTAACTTTACCTGGATCCGGGTTAAGGTGGTTCTTTTGAATTGTCAACCTAAATACGCTTCATCTTCGGTGTCGCGTTTTTAATAGTTTTTGTGTTTAAATTACTAGGCAATAGATGTTTGTTAAACAACTCAAATTTACTCGGCAAAATGCAAACCTCTTGTGTAATTATAAATAAAAATAAATCTAACCTTAAATTTTAGATATCTCAGTTACAATTAGTAATTGTCCAATAAATTTTGTTAACAAATACATTAAAATGTATGACATTTGTATTGAAAGGTAAAACCCATCTAAGTAGTGACATTTACAAGTACTTTGTAGTAAGTGGATGGTAAATACAATAAGCTTTAGTAATATCGCTCAATAAGAAGACAAACCCTAATTTTCATCAGCGTAATTGACACTAGAACATTTCTCACGTTAACTCATAATCTGTTTGTCGTTCAATAACAGGAGAAATAATTAGAATAATTATTTATGCTTACCATTGTGCTGTCGTAAACTAAACAGCCTTCTATTGTCATACATATTCTGTTGATATGATTGTGTCGGTGTGTTATGAACTACATTCAAGCGATGACTAAATATAGTTTCTGAAAAAACAATAACTTAAACATAAATATACCGATTTATATTTTATAATCTAGAAGAACAACGAATTTTATTTTGGATGTATACGTTGTTGTTCCTATTAATCTAACTTTCACGTAATAAATAATTCTTACCGAGAGCAGACTGATGTATACTAATCTGATCCTTATATTAATCTCTGTCGAATAAACTTTAACAGTACTTTATTCTTTAGCATAAATCGCGTATTTACTTTGTTACTCATCGTTACATTTAAATCTTTTACTATACATCAAAGCTTCGTCTTTTATTTATCTAACACCACGAAATTTTACGAAACAGTAAACAATTGATTATTACCTTTTACTTAACATAATTTTAAACACATTTTGAGTTTTGCAACAAAAAAAAATGTTCGTAATCTAAATTAATTAATCTAAATCTAAATGTTCTAATAAAATGATGTTTTTGCAGTCATCGACAATAAAGTTTACAGCCCTCAGCAATTTGTAAACATTTTAAATTCAAAATTTGAGACGATCAAGTTTACCTATGAAACAGAAACAAACCTTAAGTTACCTTTCTTAGACACTTTAGTGACAAGAAATGGCAACAAACTAGATATAGATATTTATCGTAAAGACACTAACACTATGAGGTTTATAACAAATGATTCCAACCATAGTATGCAACATAAACTTGCATCTTTCAACTTTTGATTCACCGATTATTACATTTCCCATTGTCAAAACAAAACTTTGATAAAGAACTGCAAAATATTAAGCAGATTGCATCATACAATGGTTTTCAAGAATCAATTGTCACAAACATAATTAGAAAACATAAACATAAGTTAAACATTAGAAACATTACAACGTTAGGAACTAGTAATAGCAAAATAGATAAGAAATATGTCAAATTACCAAATTATCCCACATACACAAAAGTTCTTCAAAAATATTTTCAAAATTTGATTATAAAACAGTAACCTCTAGTAGTAACAACTTGCAAAATCTTTTAGGCAATCCGAAAGACCCAATAGAAATGTGTGATAAATCGGGAATATATAAAATTAATTGTAAAGACTGTAACCAAGTATATATAGGGCAAACCAAGAGACCTATTAAAACTCGTTTTAAAGAGCACTTAGCTCATGTCAAATATCATCGCACAGATAGGTCCAGTGTTGCCATGCATATGCTTGAAAATGGCCATAGAGTAAGCGACATTGAATTAATTAAGAGGGTAGATAATAAAAACGAACTTGATTCTTATGAAAGTTTAGAAATTTTTAAAACAGAAATTTGCTTATGAATTATGATGATAACGATCCATTAGGTTTTTGGAATTATTTAAGCTTATCTAAGAATCAATTAAGTTTAACGATGCGTGATAAGCAGATAGTATATATAAGCTTCCCGTTGTTATTAATTTTAGTATCGGTATCGCTGATGATACCTTAGCTGTTGAAACACGTGTCCGAGTAAAGTTTTTGGTGTTTTCTGTTGGTTCTTTTCACGTTATCTACACGCAGTACATTCACTACTGAATTTTCATCTTCACTGTCGGTAGAGCGTGCAGCAGTATCCCAATTTGTTTCCACGAATGCCAACATGACTTGGGACCTAAAGAAAAGAAACGGTTCTGCAGTTGCACCGCAAACAGTGCAAAGCAGACAAGATCATTTGAATCACAGCATCATCATTATATAGTTTTTGGACTGACTGCAGCGCACTTTGTGAATCGCTAACAATAAGGAAATATGAAGCGTTTGAACCGTATTGGCAGAACAAAGTGGCTTGCCATACAGCATAAAGCTCTGCTGTAAAGATGGTCGCGTTCTATGATAGGTGCCAAGAGTGTACTTCGTTACCAATTACAATTGCGCATCCGTTGTTACTAATTTTAGTATCGGTATCGCTGATGATGACGCTGCAGTTGGCGTTCCTTTCTTTGATCGAAATTACACAATAGCATAGGCAAGAGTAAGGCATGTTTTAAATTTAGTTTCTTGAGCGATTGTAGTTAGAACGTATTGAAACCCTTGGACTTCTTATCGAATATATGAATGTGTAACAGAAAACTCTGGATAGTGGGGCAACGTTTTGCACCACAGAGTGAGGTGCTTCTTTAGGCGAGTAACCTGATGGAAGGATGTTTGAAGCAAATACGTTAATTTCAAAATTATAGTAAGCCTCAGTAAGCTCAGGAAGTCTCGCAAATATCAATTTCATTTGAAACATTTTCTGATTAACTTTTGTTCAAACGAATTCTTGGTTAATGAGAAGCATAGGTTGAAGAACTAAGGAGAAAGCTAGTAGTCTCAGAGGATCTCCCGGCTGCTATCCTACCTAAGAAAGGGTTAAATCTTTTTCAAAAATAATAACGTAGAAGTGTGTAACATTGTCGTAACCATGTGAAAAGTACGATTGTTTTGGTTGGATCTCTTTCAGCAAAAATAAATCTTCAGCAAAACTTTAATTGAATTCTTATTCTTATTTAAGAAAGAACGGTTTGTATGGACAATAGCTTCACAGCCGCCTTTCATACCAAATCCATTCTGTTTAGGACAAAGATATTCTCCTTTCGATTTGCAAACTAGTTTAGCAACAAGTCTTCAAATACTTGTTCCAACTGCAATGGGGCGTACGCCTCCATCTTTGTTGAAGGCGTATTTATTGGTTAGAACTGTAAAAAATATCTATGATTGGTGCGATAAGTTTGATACTCAACATAAGGTTGCATAGTTTAGTTATGGAATGAAGTAGTTTTGTTTGTGCACAGCATATTTTTAAGATGCTGAGGGCGTAAACTGTCAATACCTCCGGTTCCGCAATTTGGAAAGTCCAAAATTGTCCGTAAACCTCTTTCTTGAAACTGTGAGGCAAGTATTGTCGACTTTTCGCCTTGATCGAAAATCTAAAAATCTCGAAGGGAAAGGATGGTTTGATTTTAATTTCTTTAAGATATCTTCATTTCACGTCGCCTTCCGCAACTTTCATTTCTATTGTTTGGACAAGTCGTTCTCGCCCATCGTTCCGGTTTTTTAAGTGCTTGTTTCGTATCATCGAGTTGTATTGTGATTAGCTTCAGATGTTAGCGACTTCTTTGAGTTTTTCTCTAGAACCCGCAAGGCAAAATAGGTAATTTCTCCCATAAACTGGAATTGTTTTTGTAAACGGATTCATCTAAAAACGATGCAAGTTTGATAGCTGCTACATCACCTGCCTTTTTCAAAATTCTTTCCAAATAAACGTTGTCTTTTATTTTTGCAATTCTGACGGCAAATGGACTCGTCCTTTGTAAGAATAGCTTAAATCGTCTGTACAAAAACGGCAAGGGATTTGATTTTAAAACTGGTCACAGTTAGAAACCACGGTGTTTGTAAAGATGCATAATTGGAAAAACCAGTAATATGCCAGATCACGTATTAGGATCTGACATTTTTGTAAACCCACGCCGGCACCAACAAATCAAATGGGCAATTGAATCACATTCTTGCAGGAACATTCCATCTGGACTTCGTATCTCTTCAAGATGTGGGGGCATCTTTTGAAGAAAAGTCAGAATAAATAACACTACAACTTTTTGCATGTACAAAGAAAGTAATCGCTTAACTTTTGACTCGCGTTAGTGTATACTGCTGCAAATGGTCACAACAAAACGGTCCCTCGCCTCACTACGCATTTTGTGTCACCGTTAATAATAGGAGACGACTCTTGATTTTCAGTATAAAATGTACCACAATAAATCAAAATGAAACTTTGACTAATATACACAAAAAATTCAAAATTATTAAAATTATAAATTGTCATGCCAGTTTTACTAGGTTCAAAATGTGGTTTTGGCAACAGTGTACGTAACTTCTATGATGACGCAATTTCATACTTAAAATAATTCTACTATAGATACCAAATTCAGTTAAGCAACTAATTCCTAGAAGGTACTTCTCTTGTAAAAATCCACCCTTAAGCTAGCACCGTCCAATATATTCAGTGTCTGTTCACTTTAGTATAAAGCAATTAATCAGAAATTTATTATAGCAATATACTTTTTTGATTACATTACTCTACGCGTGTTTTCCAATAGTGGGGGTGTTAGCTCCCATCTTGAAAATTAAATTCTAGTAATTTTGCAGAAATATTAAGTTTAAGACTATTGCATGAAATTAAGCACCTAATTAAATTCGGATTTGATTTTCAATGGTAAGGGAGCTACATTAAAGAACGTTACCCAGTTGCTTATATACATTTTAACAAGTTTTTGTATAAAAATATCGCAAATTTCTAAAAAACATTGAGATATTGAATTATTTTAACAATTTTAATTGTACCAATTTATGAAATTGTGGATTTTAGTTAGCGTCATTTAGAGAAAAATAGTTGTTTCCTTATTTTGAGTTAAGCATTTAACTTAAGTGCCATTTTTCATAATAAAAAGCATTTGCTTTTCGTAATTAATAGTTACTGAAGGTTTTTATAACTTGTCAGATCGTTGTGACATTAATTTGAAAATTTTTTAAATTATTTTATTTATATTGTAAGTTTTGTTTCAAACTTAATGACAACATATAACGTAACGATATGAGGTACTTGTGCTTATTTGTTCATTCTAAAGTCTTGTTAACCGTGCAGACTAGGACTTTATTTCGTTCTTGAAAGTTTAAGTGCTCATTGTACCCTGGAACACGTCGGCAATCGACTTCAATTTGTTTTAAACTTATATTAACACAGTAGTTTCCGTATATAATTTTTTTGGGTTTTATTACGGTTAACTGTAGCAGTAAGTGAACAATATTACTTAAGTTCTTAAATTGCTTTGTTCTGGCATGTGAATACATATATTACATAAATTAGTGTAAGATGTTGAGAATACATTATCCATTTTCATTTTAACTTTTTAATGTATCTAAGAATTAGTTTGCAGTTGATTTAGTAATTTTAACAATATTTGGCGGCATTTCTTTAAAGAAAAAAATTAAGTAAGCAACGTAAATTACCTATTTCAAAACGTGCTTAGTGTAATGATTCATTCTACAGTCTATAAGATAACCCTGCTGAGACTACCTGCTGTTAGAATTGTAAATGATACCCTTAAGTCCGCTTCACAATGTTCAAACTCTTGTTTACAGAAATTGTGGTGTCCAAGTTTTAAATTTCATGAGTGTACATTTTAAGACATAACAAAAAAAAGTATTCCAAAAGAGAACACCGTTTTTATTAAATATTAAGAAGAATATTTACAAATGCCCTATCATATTTATCATTATTTTTACAAAGATATGGAGGTTCTCTTGAACAAAAGATCCCAACTCTAAAATATACAAACATGGTACTGTAGAATATTGAAAAACCCCAAAATATTATTACGTACTTTTATCGTCAAAAGAATGTATGCAAAATAGTACATTTTAAAAAGTTTAGTTCAACCATGTTCCGTAGTTATTACATAAGAAAACGTTGGCAACTTTTTTAACATGTGCTGAACTCGGTGCTGAATATATGATTCAAATTTTAAAACTTAATCTGTATAGAGACCCAAGAATATTACTGTAGATAGATTTGGAATTGAATTTGGTTGATGTCGCACATAGATTTCAGATGTTAAAGAAGTGATCAAAAATTCTGTTACTATTGTATTATTACAATTTAGTTTTAGTTCTAGCGATTTACAGTATGACGCCATTTTTGTCAGAGCTTCGCTGGCTATTAAGAAAGTTTTTTGCCTCGAGGCCCTAGATAGAATACAGAAGTTATCGTCAGCATATTGAACAAGACACAAGGTTAAAATAGCGTTTAGGTCATTGTTATACGAGGGTGAATCAAATGAAAACCTTAAAAGTGCTGTAAAGTTTCGAGAAGTTGTAGGATTTATCCGGTAGATGGCAGGGATGTTCATTGAAGTTCACACAATGACCACCAGGTGCGATAGTGACCTTGCTACACACAACGAGCAGTGACTTCAGTTACAATATGGCCGCCCCATTATCAATATGCACCGCGTTAGAACAGCGATCAGTCATTCGTTTCTTGAGCAATGAAGGTGTCAAACCAATGGAAATTCATCGCAGGATGACAGTACAGTATGGTGATTCATGTTTATCCCTGCAGCAAGTGTACGAGTGGTGCAAAAAAATTCCGAACTCAGCGATCAGCAGGAAAACTCATGCTGACTCTCTTCTGGGATGTAAACGGAGTAATTTTGGAGCATTACATGGACAGGGGAATGACAGTAAACGCTACTTATTCAAATCTCTTGAAAAATCAACTTTAGCCAGCAATCAGGAGTAAACGGCGAGGACTTCTCACTTCAGGTGTGTTGTTACAGCATGACAACGCCCGACCACATACAGCCCGTCTCGCGGTTCAAACTATCCAGGATATCAAATTTGAATGCCTCATTCCACCCACCTTATTCTCCAGACCTCGCCCCTAGTGACTTTCATGTGTTCGGAAAGCTTAAAGATGCAATGGGAGGCAAGCATTTCCAAAGTGATGAAAAGTGAAAACCGCGGTGCACGAGTGGCTACAGGCACAACCAAAAGAAATTCTTCAAACGTGGTATTCATGCGCTTCCAAAGCGGTGGAACACTTGCATAACACGTCAAGGAGACTATGTCGAAAAATGATAAATGTAAGTTTTACTTAGTTGTCAAAATAAATAATTTATAACACTTTTAAGGTTTTCATTTGATTCACCCTCGTAGATCAGAAAGTGAAGAGGACTCAAAATTTAGCCCAAAAATTAAACCCATAGGCACACCTCGGCAAATGGGTTTAGGATCTGACAGCGTGGTGATTATGGCACCTTCCGTGCTGTTTCAAACTAACCTATGGCCTGTAGTTTACAAAATAACAAGTTGTGGTTAAAGGAACCAAACAGATATTTATTCACAGATAAAAATTTACCAACATTAATGCTTTCAACAATTTTGATCAAATAAAGATTTTGTTAATTTCCAGCCCATTCTTCTCACAAACATTATTATGTTAATCCCAAAACAACCACATTCAAAATTTGAGACTAAAATGTAGGTTACATTACAAAAAAGGAATGATTGGTTCCCGAAGTTCGAAATGTCACCAAAGTATTTGAAAGTAAACTACTAAACAACTTTGATACAAATCATTTTTTAATATTTTTTCATATTTTAAAAGTTGTACTCATTACTCCAAACTTTTGAGTTTCCCACTGTTATGATATTTATTCCTCTCCCATTCTTTAAATATATCTTCTGTATTTTTAAGATTTACTATTTCTTTATTTTAACGTTTTTATTATTGATTTTTATATTTTTTCAAGTTTTAATATTTTGTTTTTGTCTTTTGGTTACTTGTACAAGATATGTCAGTATAATGCACGCTTTCCTTAGCAGCACATAAGATACCACATATATTTGATGCAAAATTCTTAATATTGGCCATTTGTATATACCTTTTATTATTTCACAAATATGCCTGACATAAAAATATTTTCACTTAACATCAAAAAAGCAGTTTACGCAAGAACTCTACATCGCTTAGATACTAATAATCGTAAAAGAACATTATGAAATGTCTAAAATAAATATTTTTGTAAATATTCTGTAGATTTCGAAAATCTGTGAGTTAACGGCCAATTTGGCTTGATTGATTATGCCGACGGTTTTCCTGACATATTATTTATAAGGTGTGAATTAAAAATTAGATACGTTGTATAGTGGAAAAAATCCACATTTATGAAGAAAATGTGCACCGCGAAGCAATTTATAAAATTGAACATTTCAGTATTTGCATCGGCCAGCAATAGTTAAATGTTAAATTGCGTTTTAGAAAAAATGGTTCAAATAAAAGGTATAGGCAATACAATTTCCACAACTTTTTTTTCTCGACTTTTTTTTTGTGTAATTGATATTGCTGGTTCATCTGGATAAAAGGGCACATCGGAATACATGATAATAAATTAGCGGATTTGTGTTACATCAAATAGTGATATTGTTAATATGAACAACAACAAAATAAGAATTAAATGGAAAGAAATATGGAAAAAATACACTGCAAATACGAATAACACATACGCACTACTTCACCCTCCTCTGCCTAAATGTATTCCTCATATTTCAGATTATACAGTATCAAAAAACTATTCCACAACAGTAAACCGTCTCTGATTAAATCATGGATTGTTCCCCGCACATCTTCATAGATTAGGTATAGTAGACTCACCGAAATGCAGTTGCGACAGGATTTTAGAAGGAGATTTAAACCATTTAATGTTTGCTCGTCTTAATAATAAAAAAGAAATTTCTGCTTTTATATCAAACTTAATAAGACTTAATGTATCGCTTCCATGTAATGTATGTCACTTACTAAGTTTAAATCGAGAAGAAATTGTAGATGCTATATTAAACTATTTACCTAAGGTAAATTTAAAAATTTAAAATATAACAATTATTTTAAAGTACATATGTGGCAAGGATACACATCTAATGCCAGAAATACACAAAAAAAAGATATTGCTGGAGATTCTGTTACAACAATTAGTGTCACGTGATTTTTATATCTCAGTAATTACTTATTGGATCAAAAATAATTTAAACAAAGTTGTTTATTCAAACAACTTTTATTTTAAACAAAAATGTGTAAAATAAATATTTTTCTAAATATTTTTAAAATCTGTGTAGGTTAGCGGTCGTTTTAGCTAGATAGATTATGCCCAAAATCTAATCAGATCTGCGGAATTATAAATAAGGGCCACGTGCAAAGTTTCATAAAAATCGGACGGACGGGCCAACATTTTTTTTGCTTCATTGTAATGTACTAACTCTAATTCGTCGGAAAAGGTAAAAAAAAGTGGGTGTTAAAATTTTCGGTTTAGAAACCGTTGCATTCCCATCTTGTTTATAAAATGTAGACTGTAGAGTAATAATATTTGCTTTATATTTTGTAGAGACTCTAATAGAAAGTTCCTCTTTGGACCAAGTGTTTGTTGCTATGTTGTGGTGTTTGATTTTATAATTAAATTGTATATATTTTTACAATTTAATGACAATGAAGAATAATTTAGATGACTTGGTCCAAAGAGGAACTTTCTATTAGAGTCCCTGAAGCACTAATCCTCTGAACTCTTGAAAAAATTCAAACTAAATCCCTATTTTTGTCAAGTGGTACCAACAGAAATAACTACTACAAACGAACTAATCTAACTCATCTATTAAACAACAAATATAAATTTGTATTTATAATTTTCAAACAAAATCATACCAATTAAACTAGTTTGTCTGTCACTGACCTCTTACATAGTGTAAAATCCGTTTTCAATTCAGGTACGTATTCTATAACACTTTAATAATTTGTCGCTGTAATCTTGAATGATTAAGCATTCCGACCTTACTTTTTCATTGATTAAAAATTGTTTTTATGATTATTATACTCTTCTTTAACATTTTAAAACACAACGGGATTTTTTTAAAAGACGGCTCAAGCTATTCACTTTTCTGTGCGTTTGTTTACATTCAATATTTTAAAATTTTAAAAACAAAGCTGGAAGGAACGTTCTATAACCCTCAAAATTTTAATATTAACTGAAAATAAAAGTATTAGTAACAATTAAAAGTCATTACGGTTTAGGAGATATTCTTAATTTAAGATTTAGTAATTATTTGACATATAGTGTTGTTACATGACCTTAATTTTTTTAATTTTCACTAATTTCTTGAAAAAAAATTCCGGGTTTCTTTATACTTTTTCTATGATTCACGATTTTGTAATATGTCTATAAAATGTTATTTTATAATTTCCCACATTAATTAAATTTATTTATGTAGGTTCCAAATTTCTTTCCGAAGAAAATAATTGTTTACGATAAAAAAATCACTAAAAATCATCTTAGCGAAACGGAACTTCATCGATAGGTCGAACAGGTAAGATTTTTAATAATTAACTACATAATCATAAACAATATTTCGGGAAGGCAAAATATATAGAAAAAAATCAAGATTGTGTAAAATAAAACTAAATTTGTAAAAACAATTAATGCAAAAAGCGATAAATGGTGTGTGAAACTGTTATAAATTAGTTTGTGCATAGCTACATCAATTTTACTCGTCGCCCTACTTTTGGTAATATTAGTGTATACATGGTGTTTTCTAATTGAATGTCAATATTAAAGGAAGCAATTTTTGGGTCTACTTTAAGAAGAAAACTTTATATGCACATTAGTCCTAAACGTCTTAACTTTGAAGTACAGGGTGGTAAAGTTTTTAAAAATAAATTATTTATTATTAATATTGGTGATACCATTTTAGATATTTTAATATAATTTGGCATACATGTACTATACCATTTCAAGAGGCATTTTTAATATACCACACTTTTTTATTTCTACCAATAGTGTTTCTTTGAAATTTGTCTTGTCTATTTTGGCAGACATTTATGGTGCGCCACTGATTTCTTTTAAAATAAAAATTATTTTTTAAATTCTTAATCATTTCCAAGCAAATTCGATCCCTTGATTTTTTTCAATTCGATGCACGGTTTTACCTTAAAAAAATCAAATCTATTTCTCTGCATGGTTATATTGTCAAATTAACAATATTGTTATAACCATGCAGATATTTTTGAGCGTAAACTGTGCATCGAATTCAATAAATCAAGAAATCTAATTTGCTTAGAAATGAAAGCGGATTTCAAGAATAATTTTTAAATGAAATTATTATTATTAAATTTTTATAATAATTTAAAATACATTTAAAATAATTTAAAAATGTAGTCATTAAAAATCCCTCTTAGTACATAGTACATGTACGCCAAATTTTATTAAAATATCTACAGTGCTATTACAGATATTAATAATAAAAGACGTATTTTTGAAAACTTTACCACCCTGCAAATCAAAATTGAATACGTCTAGGACATACCTTCATTTGAAGCTTCTTTTAAAACCAGACCCAAAATCGCTTTCTTAAATATTGATATTCAATTAGAAAACACTGTATACACTAATATTACCAAAAATAATTGTTTGAATATTAATGTAGTATATTGTATATACGTATATTCATTTTTTGTAATTTATATATCTTACAAATTTACTACTAATAAAACCTACTATTACAACTGTCTAAAACTATGAAACTGCGGAAACAATAAAATCGCAAATTCCCTAAATTAAATTACTGGACGTGCAAAGTATTTTAAAAATTTTGTAGTTTTAATGTAAGTATAATATTAAATTAGTTTTAGCTAAAATTACAGTTTTGACAATAATGTCCATAAATCGCTCCCTAAAATCATAGCTTTCCAGCCGATTCCTTTGTATATAATCTCTTTATTTTTTCGACGTACCAAACTTTTTTATTAGTTGTTGTATACAACAGTTTTTTAAACTATTCACTGCTTGTTATCTGACAGCAAACACGAAACAACCTATACTTTTATTTTATTATAAGCAGCTTGATGCCTTTAGTCTTACGATATTGACTTTAGTTTAAATTATTAATGGTATCAAACTTTCGTGAAAGATGATACATTCAATTACAAATTAGTATTAAGGTTCTGCATTAACATTCAGTGTGACTCCCGATTATTTTGTCGTCTCTTGAAAAAGACAAAAAATATTTTAATTGTTACTTTAAAAAACTGTTCAAAATAGAATGTAATAACTGTGTAGCAAATTTGAAACCGATAGGAACACTTCGGTATTTTATTTAAAATATTTAATGTAGGTAAATTGAGAATTTCACTATCAACTTTACATTTTCATTCTGAACAACTTTTTAATAACATTTGTGCGTATCTTGGACCCAAAGAGCACTTTACTGTTTTTGAAAATTTTAAAGGCATCCTTGATTTTTGTAACTAAACCAAATAACCGAGAGACACGCTGTATATAGTACTAAAATAAAAATATGTTTTTGGATTTAATTGAATTATTATACGTTTTCAACAACTTTAGAATGTTAGTTCATTAGTGGGATATATAAAAGGTCCATGTTTTTTAATGTTCTGAACAGTAATCAATGCACATGTCCGCTAAATTCAATTGAATTAAAATCATGTTTAATTAACTAGATTAAGTTTTAAAAATTTAATATAATGGAAAACAAAAATGCGGAGATTTGTACCTAAATAATAAATGAAGCTTCCATGTAATTAGGTTTTTCGTGAATTGCTGATAAAAATCAATCATATATTTAATTAAAATTATTTAATGATATTTATGCTGTAATGGTATTAAGAGTAGTAGTTGAGGAAAAAAATTAAAAATTGCAATAGCATTTTACAATTAGTGAAGGTTTTTACTCGATTTCTTTTCATTTATATTCCTTAGATGGCGATGACATTTCCATGGTTAAAATGGCGTAGTCTTAATTTAGTTTGAAGTTGATTCTCATTTCTATTAAGAGATAAATTTAAATTCTATTCAAAATCAATAACTATAAGATATATGCAAATTCAATAACAGAAATGCAAGCACTACGAAATTATCAACTATTAAACTAGAGGCATGATATACTAATTAATGCATTCTGAACAATCTTAACATTTGATAATTACAGCTAAGATAACACGAATAAGAACTTAAACAAGGTTTACGCAATCGAATTACATTTTTATTCGAAAAGGTTGAAGTAATTATATTTACAGTTTAAAATTTAAATTTAATATTACACCGCTCTTAACAAAAACGTTGTTAAAATTTCAGAAATGATTTGCTTTGATACCCTCCAACAATTCCTTCATAACGCAATTATTTCGTCCGCGTTACCCAAGTTATTGAAATATTAATGTCAGATACTAAATTGGAGTAGTACAATTTTATTTCGGTATAAGAAAGATTTTGTTATCATTGTTCATTGGTTTCAAGAGAATTTTGTAATCAATTATGTAGAATAAAATATTTCCTGATGGATTAACAGAAATTGAATTGTCTTAGTCTTTTGAGTCTTATTTCGTTCTGAAAACGAAGCTTTCATGAAATATAAATATGGAAAGCACACTCAAAGGATTTATAAGGTTTAATTAATGCAGAAGTTAATCAAGTTGTTGCCATTGTTTAATGTTGTAGGCTGCTAAAAGTTAGGCAATAAAAATAAATTTCAATAATGTATGTTAGTTTATTATCAGTTTAGTATTAACTGTGTATATAGAATGTTAATGATTATATTATTTAATTTAATTACCAAAATTATGTTAATTTTAATTTATAAATTAGAATTATTATTTATATTGTAAATCAATGTTACTACTTTGATAACTAGCAAGCGAACTTCATTCATATTAAAGTAAAATATGCAAATAAATTTTTTTATAATTTTTAAACAGCCTTTAAATATTCATGTTGATTTCTGTAAGTGATTTTGATAAATACAATTTTTGTGTGATCTGTATCTCTTAAAATCAAACTTATAAAACCTATCACTGCACATTAGAAAATGCTGTATTGATTAACATTATTTTTCTCTTCTATACAAGTTTATGAATAATAAAAGTATGTCAAGTTTTTCTTGTACTTGCATATCTATAAATTTTAAAGTCAATAAGTCGCTATATTTAGATTGCATAACCAGTACAGAATGCGATGAAATACACTAATAGTCATTATACAACTTTATCGATTCAAGTTTATGATCCGATAAGTAATTAAAATTATTTTTTATCCTACTAGTAATACAAAAAAACTATAACACAAAAGTTTTCATAAATGCATTTTCTACAACTTGTATTTTAGGGTTTTCTTTTTCCTAAACGTATTGGATATAATGTTGAGTTCTGTAACCAACCACTTATTTTGTATTTTTTCAGACTGATAAAAATGCAGTTAAAGTTTCTACTCCCTTAGATGGTGAAGAACAACCTGTTTGTGCCAGTTAGTCTCTACATTCTAAGAATTTGGAAAAGTTAGACGTCAAAAATTACAAAGAAATTTCTTCAGATTCAACCTTAAAGTTTTCAAATAAATGTAAGTTTTGTTAAAGGTGAAATAAATTTTGACGTTTCATCACTTATGAAAACTGACAAAGATTCAAATGATACCTAAAAACTGAAGTAGGTCCGAAGAGTAGTCGAGAGACTATATTTTTTTGGAAAGTTTAAAATATTTGAAACATATTGGTTTGGTTATCTATTTTTTGGTCTAGAAATTTTTGCAGACAAAATTGAAGAATTTTGAAATTCATGTATTTTGAAATGTAACGTGTGGAAAATTGGATGTTGTAAAAATGACTAATAACGGAAACGCTTCTTTTGGGCCAGTTTATCGTGGTGGTGTAATTACCCACTGGGTATACTCAATTTTCCAAAATATTTGCGGCAATGGTTATTGTGCAGATGTCTAAAAAAGTATTTGAAATACCATAATACCATTGTAAAACCTTTGAAGAGGAACACTTTGTTAGCTAATGGCGATTAATTAAAATAGTAGTAAACCATCTATTCTGAAGTCATTTTATCATAAACTAGTGGATGGAAAGACGATTATGATTATGTTTGTATAAAAAAAGTTAACGCAATTTTATGCTTGGTTCATTTCTTTCGTCTACTCTGTATACGATTTCATCTCGTATTACGATTTGAGTACACTCCTATCTTAAGATATCAACAACTACCCGTTTGTGAAGATACAAGCACAAACCAGTTGGTTGAGGAATCACTCGGTGTAGGACATCTTATAACATCACCCCAAGGTTTTCTCTTACACAATTCGATAAAAGCGAGACATTAAAGCTGTGCATCTTTATAGTGATTTTTAGGAACTCACTTTTAACTTCTCCAATCAATATTGATTTGATCATACCATATTAAACACTAAAGCGGAATAAAACTATAACTACAATTGACGCTAGTTTTCTAGGCTGAACACGTGTGTTACTATAAACTAAATTGCATATTTTAAATGGTAAGGGTATTCACGCCATTTTGTTATTATTAAGAAATTAAAGGATTATTATGCCTTCAATATCGACATTGTCTTTTTGTTCTTTGTTTGTCAACTTCCATGGTAACTACGATTGGATATTACTTGTTATTGGTTAAAGTGTCCTTTGTTAAATTATAAACTTTTAGTAATTTTACAAACCTACACGTTTTTTTTATATATCGGGGCTAGTCGTTTTCATCTTAGAATAAAGTATAAAAGAAATATTACCTCCAGCGTATTGATTTAATTGTGATTTAAGATTGTATTTATCTATAGATATGGTTACTATGCTATGTTTTGAAAGAGACAGAACATGATAACAGTTAAATTAAATTTTAATATTATTACTTACACTATATTTTCTGTTAATGTGGACTCCAGTTAAACAGTGAGCTATCTAATAAAATTACCATTGTCTTACTTTTACTGTAACAACCTCTGCAAAAAATGAAAGGTTTTTGTGGTTTTGTTTGTGAACAAAATAGTACAGTGTGTCACATTTTCGTTGTAATTGCAGAGTATATTTGTTGTTAGTCAAGATAGAAGGTTGCGGTTTTCGCAAACCTGTGCCACTTTTTTGAGAATAAGATGGCATCAACAAAATTTTCATATCCTTCTTGGTTTAGAGATTATGGAAACTATCTCTTGTATCTCTGTTATGCTTTAATATATTGAAAAGATAAAAAATGCGTTTTATAAAATGTTTTTTTACATCGTTTATGAGATAATGAGTCAACTTGTGTTTTTGATTAATGGGGATACCCGGTATATTATTTCAGAATATGATTTGTTTTAATTTTAGCTATAAAATAACAGTGATGCAGGAGATAGTCAAAACGTTAAAATTTCTAGTTTCACTCTGTATCTCTTAAACCAAGAAGACTATGGAAATTTTGTTGGTATTATCTTTCAATTCTCAAAACAAATGGCAGAGGTTTGTGAAAACCGCAACCTTCACTAACAACGGAGATACCTGCAATTTCGACGAAAATGAGACACACAGTACGTAGTCCTCAAAACTTTTAGTATTTAGTACGAGAGTAAATCAAATATAATCCGGAATTTCTGTCTAGCGCACGCTGCAACAACCGGAAGTAGGCGGAACTTTCCCTGCGGTAAGTGTAGATGTGTTGCACAACGGATTATCATTAAATTTCTGAATAATGAAGATGTAAAACCCTTGGTAATTATTCGCAAACTTGAGGCTTAGTTCAAGGGTATGCACCTAAAAATGTATGATTTGCACAAAAAGTTTTCGGAAGGAAGAGAATGAGCTTTATAGTCGGCGTCTGCGCATCAGTTTCACATAAAAACGGACAACAAACCTAACGGGCGAAAAACTAAAGGCAATGCTTTGGACACCTTTGGAACACCCTTCGTATAGTCCAAAATCTCCCTGTGATCATCACATGTTTGCACCCTTGAAAGGGTTTCTAGGAGGCCAACTATTTGACAGTAATGATGCTCTAAAGGCCTTTGTGCGCAATTGGCTTGATACACAACCTCCATCTTTTTATGAGAATGGCATAAATAATTTGCGTATCCGTTGGGAAAAATGTGTATCCAATCAAAGAAATTATATAGAAAAAAAAGCTGTTCTCCCATGTTTCTATCGATAGCGTCGATGGCCATTTTAAATACTTCTACCGTGAAAGTCCGCCTAATAAAACTGTTTTAAAAAAAAAGCTTGTAAATCGCCAGTTACATCGGACGGTTTTCGTATAAGATTAGTAGTCTAGCGTATAACACACCCAGATGATTTCTTTATAATTAAAATGTAATCGGAAGAAATATTTCCATAATCCACTCCAGTATTATTTCAACTGAGCACATAACCCACTGATAGGCGAAGTACGAGAGCCGTTTTTTTACAACATCCGATAGCCTATAAATAAAAGACAAGTTCATATAAAACAGTAATTTTATTACCAAAAGATTGGTCACTTACGGTTACTTTTCGACATAATCACCAAAGAGATTGAGACATTTGTCATATCTGTGGACAAGCTTTTCAATACCCTCTTTAAAGAAAGTTGCCGCCAATGAATTCAAGTAGTCCTTGACCTTGGTTTGAAGGTCCTCATTGGTTTGAAAGCGCTTCCCACTAAGCCACGTCTTCAGTTCAGGAAAAAATGAAAGTCACTGGGTGTTAAGTCACGACTGTATGGCGGATGATTGAAAATGTTCCATCCTAATTGTTCGAGAAGCCGTTGAGTTGCTCCACCAGTGTGCGGACGGGCATTCTCATAGATCAGAACAACTCCAGCGGTCAGCTTTCGTCTTCGTTTGTTCTGAATGGCTTTACGCAAACGTCGTAAAGTTTTACAATAAACAGCTGCAGTGATTGTGGTTCCGAGCTCCATAAACTCCAGAAGCAACACACCTTGTTAGTCCCAAAACACAGTAACCATGGTCTTTCCGTTGTTGAAGGTTTGTTTGAATTTCTTTGGTTTGTTTGGTGAATTTGAATGCATCCATTGTTGTGATTGTCGTTTCGTTTCCGGTGTGTAATATTGAATCCAGGTTTTATCCCCAGTCACGATTGATTTCAAAAAGTTGTCTCCTTCATTATGGTAACGCTCAAGGAACTACAAAGCTGACGCCATTTGTGGCCGCCCTTCAACATTTTTGTGACCCAACGTGCACAAAGTTTTTTCTAGCCTAACTGTTCAGTAACAATAGAGTACAAAATAGATCTTGAAACTTCTGGAAATTTTGTAGACAAAGCAGTAATGGTGAATCTGCGGTTTTCTTTAACCATTCTGTCATCTCGTTGAACCAGGTCATCTGAAACGGCAGATTTGCGTCCTTGGCCCCCTTCATCATGCACATCATTTACGGCCATCTTTAAACTTTCGACACCATTCACACACATCATCACTCATGAAGTTTTCCCCATACACACAACTCATTTTCCGATGGATTTCTGCAGCACTATGGCCTCCAGCCTGTAGAAATCGAATCACACTTCCCAATTCACATTTGGCGGGAGCATCAATAATGGCGGACATGTTTACGTGGCTGTAGCACAACGCCAACTGACTCCGTAGAATGTCAACAATAGCGGAGTGTGTAGTGCGAGAGCTGCGCAGTTGCCTACAGCGCATGCCCGCTTTCTGCTGCTGGCGTAGCGTCTGCACGGAGCGATCGGATGTTGAAAAAAACGGCTCTCGTACAAAAAATGAAATTGTAGTTAGCCATTTTCTTTGAACACAACAATCACATTGAGAAATTTTTAAAAGTACCCGTTTTATGTGTATGCCAACGAAGCAATCGGAATTTCAAGTCCCTATCGTTGAGAACACAATCCTCGAACACGTTGTACAGGTAAGACGTATAACAATTTAAAACAAATTCTTTACGTAAAAGAAAGAAAATGTTTGTATTCAACAATAATACTCTTAAATCACGGTTTGCATTAATTAAACAAAAAAGTTTCTTACAAGAAGACAAAAAAAGTCACATCTTTTTAATAAATTAAAAAAAATAAATTCCGGTTTGTATTTTTTTGCCCTCGTATATATTTTTTAAAAAGTAATAAAAGGTTTTCAACATTACTCTAATGAAGAAAGGATGTGTTGCCCATCACTCTGTATAGATGAGGCCCCTAGGAATTATTTTGTTCAAAATAGCCGTAAAACACACATTTATTTACGACCACTCCGTATACTATCATACAGAAGTACATTGATTTTTTTAAGTATTAATTAGAGTTAATCTTTTCTCATCCTCATACATTCATGGCATGACTTGTTGTAGTATGTGTTTCTACAACAAATATTTGGTTTTCAAAATTAATGTTTTTGACTTATTTGAGATATGTACCTAAAGCATATACAAAGATATGTATGATATTTATATATAAAAAGGTGTTTGGTATATATCTATTTGGTAAAACATATGTATTTAAAACCGTTCATCATTTACGATGAAGTTACGTCAAACTTGTTAGCCATCGTAAACTACTTGAAAAAATATAAATTTATGACTAGGTCTTTTTTGTAGTATTAAATTAATATATCTTTTTATAACGAATATAAAGATATGGAGTTTGCGACGATTCCAATTCCAGATATATGAAAACAATCCGTACAATTTTCGTAAAAAATTTGTATGCTATGGTTTAATTGGATTTATGCGAACATTTGTTGTCCGAGAGACGAGTGTTTTTGTTTTAAAAAAAATTATAAGAGTTTTGCTCTACCAAAGTAGTATTTTGATGTTTGCTATTCAAAAACATTCTTTAAAGGTAATTAAATAAAAATAATTAACTTTTTCTACACAGAATTAGTATTATTAATCTAAAAAATGCTAGAATTCTCTAACATCAGAATCATAAAGTTACACCAGCACAGTACAATATTTATGCGATTTGCATATTAATTATATTATATACTCAGAAAAATAAAACTTTTTACTGTAACAACCAACCCAGTATTATGAAATACTTTTTTCTTGTGCAGAAACTTATTTATAATTATTATAAAATAAAATTATGTAAACAGTAATTGTTTACTATTACTAATTAGAATTTAAAAACATTAAGACAAAATTTAATAATAAAATAAACCATTCTATTTTCTAGGTTTTTGTACATCTAAAAGGTTATAATTTTAGTATAAGCTGATAGTAATTAATTAAATAACCATTTAAAGCGAAAAGTATGTGCCTATTAAATAAACAATTGTTTTTTTAATCTATATATTTACATGTAATTTTTTTTATTTCGTTTGAATACTTTTGTTGAAGAAAAAACAAGCGTATCGCGCAGAAGTCTAAATCGGTCCGATACTAACAATCGAGAGTATCGAAAGTGGTAGCGACATAAAACAATTTGGTGGAAAATTAAAATAAATGTAAAGAAACAATTTTGATGAAAACAGTGAAAAAAAATCCGATACGATAAATATTAATGTTTTAGCAATAGTTAATCCTTATGACTAGTCCAGGTACCTATTTGTTTAGGACTCCTGCTCACAACTTGTACAGTCTATCGCGTATATAGTGGCGCGGTTAAGAGCAGGTACATGTATTAGTTGTTCTCCTTTAATTGCCTGCATATAAACAAAATAAAATGGGATAGATTTTGCTATTGTATAGGTAGGTTAACAAAACTGACAGCCTGAAGCTATAATTTAAAACCGTAACTATTATGCAAATGATAATTTGATAAAAGTTAAACGTTAACGTTAAACTTTCTCTGATAAAACATTCATTTTTGTCATCACAATAGAGGTTAATCATGGCTATTGTCCGAAAATGAATGTATTGTTATGAAAAATATTTGTTCAGAAAAGTATAAAATACACGTTAATGTAGTTGATCAAAAATGATTGTGATAATTTCTATGCTTCCAAAATTTTAGTTCTTTATAATTAGCTAATTAATAGTTTGATTATAAAATATGTTTTGCAAAATTTTATTTACTTATTTGGATGTTTATTTCTAAAATCGGTCAAAAGTTCTTTGTATTTTTTACTTCAAAATTTCTAATATATTAAATATATTAACATTTTAAATTGTGAACTCCTGATTAATTTGAAGTGTTAATTTTGTTCTTCTCATTGTTTACCTGTTTTAAATGTTCAAAATTTTATGAATCACCTTTTGCAATAATTTACAGTTTTAAGTTATAGCTTCGGGTCTTAAGTTTTTTTAATCCGGTATTGAGTCTACCTATAATATAGCAAAATCTATCCCATTTTATTTTGTTTATTTATCCACGCAATTAAAGGGAAGCGACTAATTTATGTACTTGCTGTAAACCGCGCCATTATAAAGCGAAAGACTGTAACAAGTATATACGTTTGCCTTAAGACGGGTCCAGGTACCTATGGCTGTCCAATAACTGCCGCGCGCTTTCGCTCCGTATACGTTTTAAAACAGAGATTCTAATTTAGTTTTTCTCAAAAAAAAAAGAAAAAGAAAACTGGGTTTTAGAAAAAAAACAGTGCAAATAAAAAATACAAACAATAAAATTTTCAACATTTTTTTCCTTTATTTTTTTTGTATAATTGATATGCTTGGAGATACTGTTAACGAATTAGTGCCTTGTGATTGTTATATCTCAGTAATTACTTATCGAACTAAAAAATAGTTCAAACAAAAGTTATGTATAATTAAATTACAAACAACTTTTATTTGAAGAAAAAATGTATAAAATAAATATTTTTTAAATATTCAAAGAATAAGAAAATTGATTATGTAAGTTAAAAGCCTTTTTTGGCTTGAAGGATTATGCGGTTTCATAAATAACATATTAAAATATCTCAAAAATATATCGCCTAGTAAAAAGCTTACTTTAAATAAGCATGTAAGACTTGAGTTGTTGATGTCCGTCGTGGATCAGATGTTTAAGCGCATTACCGCCAAAATATTGCGAATACGTACGAAGGTTTAAATCCCAGTTCAATTCCATTTTTTAGTTGAATTGTTATGTATGAAGTAGTATTAAAATAAAATATTAAACATTTTTAAAAATTACCAAAAAACCAACCAAAATATAATTGGTCGTTGACGCTTCTCATAGTTTGAGGTAACTGATTTTCAAAGGAAATATATTTAATATTGTTGATAAATTTACATTTCTATTGAAAAATTCCCTCCCGTCATAGTATTCAACTAGTAGTAACAGGTAACGTAATAGTCACAACTGACGTCACAGCGCCACAATGATCAATAATTTTAAACAGGACCGCTATGGCAAATGACATCTCGTTTGAACGATATATTACAAATAACTAATCAGTCATACAAATTTTGTAATGCTTTACATTGAGTCTAAAGAAAAAATATGGTTCCGCATATAATCAATCAAGATTCAAGAACTATTTCTTACAGTAAAAGCGTTCTACATGGTTTGATTAGTATAAAAGTTAAAAGACATATGGAAAAGACAACTTTCAATTTTTGATTTTAAATTATAAATAACAAAAATAAAGCGGTAAACAACTATATTAATAAATATATTTCTCGGGTAACAATTTATCGTGTCATAAAAGATTGTAATGCATGTCATAACGTACCTAATCTGGCGGTCTACGTACCTTGATTAATCGTAGACGTCAAGACCTAATTAAATCCACAAAAAATACAAAAATTTCTATTAGAAAATTGGCTAGAAGATTTTAAGTTTTCCAAACAACTGTGAAAAAGAGAAAAAACAACAAAAAGGTAAAAATGTTTAAAATATTCAGCTGTAGAATTGAAGACAATTCGGAAATGTTATAGAGCGCTTAGGGTGCCATGTTTTGCAAAGCAATTATTTTTGACAAAAAGTATTTAACTCTGTCAGGTATTAAGGAAAATGATTACATCTATAGAGATAGTATCCAACATTGTCACCCTGACGTAAGATACAAGAAGAAGGCAAAGTTTGAAAAATTTGAAGATAAGATTTTGGTATGATGACACCGTATGTTGGACATGTTCATGAATGCAAACATTTACACCTCAAAATTGTTACAGTTTTTATTCTTCTGGCCCTTCTTGTCATTATGCAAGAGTAACCCAGAACGGGTTAACAAATTTTTTCCCAAGATTGATAATCTGCCAAACCTCCCTCAGACTTGTTCGATAGAAAAATTTTAGTCTCTTCTTAGTAGAAGGGTGTAAAATAGGATGTGGAAAGCCCAAAACGAGGAGCAATTACGGAAAAGAATTTTTTAAAACCTTAGGGAATTTGACGTTGCTACTATCCTAAATCTAGTGATAGGCATCGTAACAACATTACGGGTAATAGAAGACAATGGGCATCTAGCCGCTATATAACATTTACACCTATCATTTGTGTTTGTCAAAAAAAGTTCTTTTACAATTACTCTAAGAAATTCTTAGCATTTTTTCACTATCTTAAAAACTTTGTCTCAAGGCTTTCTTTCCACACGTTATACTTGTTCAATTCTGCTAATTGCGATTACATTTTTATTGATAATTCTATGTACTATGCCTAAACCGGATACAAACGGTGCTTTGTATAAACGAATTCAATACATTATTATAAAGTAAAACTTTATCTATAAAAAATTAACCATGCAAAATTGTTTGTGATAAAACATTAAAATAAAAGTTTGCTACTTTTTTTACAAAATAAAAAAACAAGCATTTTTGACAAAAAATTGTGATGCAAACTGAGAACAATTGGAGATTTTATATTTTCTGACTACATTAACCTTCGCATTAACTAAAAATTCCTATTCCGATAAACACATTTTATTACAATGCATGCGATAACCAGACCGATTACAATTAACCAATTCTAGTCTCCTGCATTTTTATAATGAATCATCACATAACTATTATCCAAATTTTTACTAAAATTAAAATTTTAGCTAAACACCAAATTGTACACGGACATTTTAACTTAATATTAAAAAATGAATTAAATAACAAGAGGAAAATATCAAAAGAAAACTAGTAAAGTATCTCTTACCTTTTCGACATATGCACTAGGTTCAAGCTCCCTATTTCTTTGAAATTGTACTATAAGTCACTTAAAATTAACTCAGACTTTTTTTAGTTATCCAAAACTCCACAATTTTAATAAAACTTCACGCAAAATACGAATGCGTACATTAACTTCAACGGACGCGATTGTACTGGTTATCTTTTTTTAAAATTGGCTGCACGAAAATATTTTCAATACGGAAAACAAATTAGTATTTTTTTAAAAACTAATCTATTTAGAAAACATTGACTCCTTAATTTTATTAGTTAGTAATAAAATCTTAAAGTAACATAGAGAAAGTACTAGACAGTTACTTGAAAATCAATACTTTGAATTCAAAACTTTCAAATATAACTTTTTTTAAATACTGCATTTATAATTTAATTCTTTACCTACATTATTTGATCACATAAATAATTACGCAATGGTTCAGAATCTGCAATTTTTATAAAAATTAAATCACCTGCAAAATTGTATGTTTGACTACAATATACAGTTCTTTTTTTTCAATTTACTTCCAAGGACGACAAATTTTTTAAGCGAGCTAATAATAATTAATTCAGTAAACGATTTAAAACAAAAAAATTACTCTAAAAAGAAGTAACCGGCTTTTGTTAGGGTTCAAATTTGGATCTGTTTTGGGGTTAATTTTTGAAGCCCAAAAAGACGTGGGAAATTAGTATTTAACCGTTTATTTCAAAACCAATATTTCGGTTGCGATTGCTAATGTTCACCAAGGTAAAAAATCTATAATAATTATAATTAAGTTATTACTAAGAAAAAACAACTTACTGGTAAATACACGTTACACCATTTAACATCAACTGGTACAATCAAAGTTTGATCGAAATTTAGGAAACAGTCATAAAAGCACATCAAACACACAATGTATCACATTAAAAATTGATAGAAGCCCTACGTGCTAAAGTGTAAGGTTAATAAGAAGATTCAAAGAATAACGCCGGATGTAAACATTATCAACTGTACTTACTAACACAAGTTAGGTTTTTGGATCGAAAGAAAATTTTATTTATTTCTTAATATTAAGCTATCAGATTAATTAATGGTATATTTATGTTTTATGAGCTTTGTCACTTATAATATCATAAGAGTTTAGATTTGCCTAGCAATTTTGCGAATGATATTGTCATAAAAATCAGTCGAGTAATTTTGATCAATGTCGTGAGCAAAATTGTTGAACTCGAGTCTACAATAATTGGTAAATTTTTTCCGCCAAACTAAACTCGAAAAATTTTTATCATTCAACCTTTTTAGTGTAAGAAGAGAGCTAGGAAAAAGCTAACGCCAACTACCAAAATGTTTGATAAAGAAATGCAAGATGTCATGAATGAAAGGTTTGATTTTGTAACTAATAAACCACATTTTTTTCAATGGCTTCCACATTATACCGAAACCGACGAAAAGTTCTTGGAGCATCTTTTATGCGCAGGAAAAAGAGAAGAGATTAAATTGCCTAAGATTGAGTCTAACACAAGACTTTTTATGGATTGACGATGGCGACGAATATTGCATCTTAATATTTGCTAGTCCAACTGCAAGGAAACTTTTGGCAGATAGTAAATATATTTTCATGCATGGGACATGGAGGAGGTCTTCGAGTACGAGGAGCTCGAAAATCCTTGTCTCTGTTCTAGTTGTTTGATGCACCTTTCGGAGCATCCTGATATAGAGTTACCGACCTAGGCACTGTGGTCCTCTTGTGTAGAGTAACTTTAAAATGGAGCTATTAGAAAGCGGCGACCCCTCAAGGTCAAGCATAACTGGACTAAAACAATTAAGGCGCAGTCGCAGACTTCATGCCCTGGTCTCTATACGCAGCTCTGTAGCCCTCCGGCACCTAAACGTCGGTGACTACAGACAACTGCGGATAGAGCTGGGCTATCCGTCCGTGGTGTACCCAGGGTTGACCGTCAAACCTCGGCTTGCATGCTTGCGTACAAATCGGGGGTTTCTTGATGTCCTGGTCCTGGAGAAGCCTGGGGCTCCTTGACGGCTCACCGTTCAGTCTATTACAACAGCGCCCCCATGGGACCCATCACATAGTTGATCGGCTGTTGTCCATGCGCGTGGGGCCTTGTCTGTGGGCCCGGTTCTCCGTGGTTCCGAAACAGCCTTCTGTAGCTGAAGAATCGCTGCGTTCCAGGGTACAGGTCGGACCTATTTCTAGATAGGGCTAATGTACTGTCCGATCCGAGACTTGTCGGAACTACGGGTTGTCGACGACCAAGCAGGGGTCGGTATCTAGCTACTGACCCCCGTCGACTAGGGTTAGATTCGTAGTGGTATGGCGCCTCAGAGGAGGGTTGTTACGTGGAAGCCTGGTCAGGTTGCTCTGCGGCACTGAAACTCGCCCGGGCGATAACCAACAAGTGGGACCGCTTGCAGCCTAAGTGAATAGGCGCAAGAAAGCACATGATCACTATAATTTCAAAACTCAAGAGCTGTCCAAAACAGTTTTACCAGGTGCACACGATTCATGCTGATGTAGAAACTACTACTAAATCAACTTGAGTTTTTCCATCGGTGTACGCTTTGTTGCCGAATAAGAAATATAAAAAACATACCTGCGACTTTTCACTCTAATTAAACAAAATTTATCTTTTTGATTACCGGAATTAATTAAAATTGACTACGAAAATGCTGTTCTTCAACCCGTGCGTGAAGTGTTCAAACATACTATTGTTAAGATTATTATCTTCCGGGTTGAGCCGTGTAAAAATAACTTTAAAAGAATAATTCTTTGGTCTTGTCTAATGACAACCGTGTCAAGATAGGGTAGATTGCCTTTTTTTCCGTTTCCATAGTGAACTGGATATAATTGTTGATCGATTTAAAAAGGTCTAGCACTGACTGCGTGTGTTTTTGATAAACTCCCAAAATAAAAAAATAGATAAACGCTGCACCAAAAATTTGACAGTAAAAGTAACAATTATTGAATATAAAGGTGATCAATTCTTTGAAATACACTAGGTAGATGATGGTGTTATTTTTCACTTTCTTTCAACGTAACAACATTTTCACAAATAAAACTAGTAAATTCAACCAACCACGAGAATCCATTCCACGCCTTCAAGATTTACATTACGAAAATAAGTCTCAATGAAGAATACGTGCCTCGACCAAAATTCAGATTGAAACTGACATTAAAATAACATCTAAAAACTATCACAAGCCGAACCTATTTAAAACAGTGATGATGTTTATAGTCGCAAAATATTAGAGCTTCCCTAACCATTCTTAATGTTAAAACAAAAACCTGTAGTCAACGTTTTTCTCACTATCGTAAGAGCCATGATCAGGGCAAAAACTGACGACAGTAGGTAAAATGTTATGAACAATGGTAACTATTTAAAAAACTAAGACATTAAAATTGTTGATGATGAAATAATCGTGTGAAGGTTTCTTAAATGATGTGGGTTAATATACAATATAATGTTACTTATAAATTATAAAACTAATAATAATGAACATCTCAGTATCAATTAATTAAAAAAAATAGCTTTTTGTATACACCAAAAAAACTTATTCTAAAGTTTGAAAGCAAAGAACATATTCTTAACAGAACTGTTTTTTTGGGAAATTTTTGTTAAAATTCTGGTTTATTAAAATTACATATAATAGAAATTTTACTTGACTAGAGTTTTTCAATAAGGATCAAGTTATATCTATGACTCAGGATTAATATGCCTCGTGAGTAAAATGTCAAGTTGCTAGTAGTATAATAAAAAACCTTGCCATTGTCATAATTAAAACTTAATCCTTTTTTTGTTACTTTGGTATAAAATAATTTTTATTTTAAAATAATAAACGAATTTTAGAAACACACCTCTACAAGGAACATAAGTATCATTACATTTTTTTTGTTCTTCTTACGAAGGCTCAATATGGGAACTGTTAGCTAAAATGTCTACTACTAATCATTAGAATAAAAAATTGAAGTATTTTTGTATAACAAAAAACCTCTTTAAAAATGTATTGTTTTTTTAAATAAGTAGCTTCTTGAACTTTGAAAACGGTGTTAATATCGTCCAAAACCTACGTATTTCGTAGAGTGGGCCACTGTGTATACAAACATCTGCTATCTACTCGTAATGTTGATATAGTTCTAGCTATCCGTCAATTTATCTCTTAAGTTCACGTTTCCATTAGTAATGTTGTTTATTACTATAATGTTTACACATTTAATTAATATAATTGCATATAAATACTGAAGTGGGTAAGGGTTGACTTGTTTAGGTTTTAGTGGTCCTGGAAGCAAATGCTTGGCCAGACCAAGCAATCGACAATTGCACACTGTTTCGTTACCACACTATACAGGTTTATACAGATCTTCTGGAACACCATACATAACACTTACATCACAATACAATAATGAAAATGTGCCATACGAATAAATAAATAAATAAACTGTAAGGTAAGTTAAACAATCTATAATTTTGTGTTTAAAAGACTAGGAGATTTATAAATTAAAGTAAACCAATTATTAAGAATAATTATAACTAATTAAAAATCCAGACGATTAAAGTCTGGTAAGGAAAGAAATCATGTCTTTAGTCAAACCATGTAAATAAAACTGTAATTTATTAACGTTAATAGTAGAAACTTACCATGTCCGAGTGATTTGTGCGACAGGTGTAACATTGAAATGAATAAACTTCCTAAACATTTTCCAATACTCAAAAACAATCCATTAGAGTACGTGTGTTTGTGATAAAGCAAAAGAACAATTTCAATAGACGTTGTTTATGAATAATGTTGGAAAAACTTCAGTTCGGGATAAAATATCCAATTTGCGGTAAAAACGATTAAAATAGGTAATGTAGCCTGCGCAAATTATGAATAAGAAAGATAATATGATCTAGGGATTAGATACCAAGGGTCAACAACAATACTGGTTGCACCAATTTATATTCGAAAAAATATAAAAAAACTAACCTACAAAGTCATGGCGAACGAAAATTTGAAAAAAATCAATTAGGAAGTAATTAAGAACATACAAGTTTTAAGTTAAAATGATCAAAACAATTGGACGCATAGTTTTATAATATTAAAAAGGACATTTCATTAAAAACTTGCGAATTAAGGTTCAAATTCCGACGTTGGTTGTCGCGCGGATTTGTCACCAAAATTTTCAAAATCAAGATAGATTGAAGACGGTTGTGATCAAGGTTATAAGTAATACCGCCAAAAAAACTGTTAAAGAGTTAAAATTTAAACATCGTAGATACCGCGTTAAGCCCGTCTACTAACTAAATAAGATAAGTAATATTCCGGACGAACAACAAAGTGTGTGCGTCGAATAACGGTCCATCAAACAAATAAGACAGCAACTAATAAAAGCATAACACGTGCTAGAAGAATAAAAGAATAAAAGAATCAATTTTAAAAATAATAAACAAATTTCTTTTTATGTTAAACAAAATTGATGAAAAAGTGAAAAAAATAGTGTTCGAAGCAAGAACTGGTGCGGAGACCAGGTGGAACCAGAAGGAAATCTGATAGAAATTTCAAAGCAGTATCCCGAGCCTGCAAGTAAAATAACTGAAAACGAGTGAACCGATCCTTATCGCTCCTTAGCTTGAAACGTCACTCACCTGTATTCTAAGGTAGATGTGAATTTAAGTTTGTACGAATTTGTTTCATACATGTGTTTGTTTGTTAAACTTTAATTTTAACTAATAATACGTCCTGAAGGTTCACTAATTTTACAATTCTGTAACACTCGCGCATACGCAAACATAACTTTGTAAAAAGGTGTAGTTACGCAAGGATAATTTCTCGTGATCTATATTACGAGGGATCAACAACCCTTATGTAAAAGGTTGAATTAAATAATATCAATAATAAAACTAATTTTTTATCATTAATTAGTTTCTTATTTTATTTGTGATAAGCACCTAGCCGGCGCATTGTATCAAACCTGAGATTAATCAATAACAAATGAGTTTGCATTTGTTTATTTTTTATTACAATTTAAAAAGAATAAGCAGTTACACATTTATTATTTCACTAGAGATAAAATTAATTAGTTATCCTTTTAAAAATTTCAAATAAATCATAGCAATACAAATCTCAAGTCCTTTGTTAAATAGGCATGAAGGAGTGTGCTAATATAGCAAAACTACATCTCATAGGTGATGTCTAATAGTATGTTCTGTAACAAAGAATGAAAATTCGAAGCTTGTGAATGGTTCCAAGCGCGAGCCGAAGGCGAATGTGAGATCACGAGCATCGCAAATTTTAATTCTTACCGTGTACATGGGACAAACTTTAAATTATTATTTGCATGACGAATCAATAGTAGTGATGACAGTCAACGTTATCGTATCGTTGTACCAACGTGAGACAATTTTTTCTCTCTCTAGAGTTGGAAAGTAATGTATTTAAATCTCACATGTTTAGAGCTGTACCAGAATAATTTGATTTTAAATTGTGAAATTCTATATGGGCCGTGACAAAATAATATTTATATAGATTTCTTAACAATAGAATAGTATAAGTATACAGTGACCGGCAAAGAGTTTGCAACAAAGTCCATTGGTAGCCTAATAAATCAAAATTACTGGATTGTGAAGTTTATTTGTTGGTTTTATTGGGTTTTACGCAGATGAAACGCAAAAAATTTTATTTTCTCAATATTTCCGGAAAAAATGCCGGTACACTAACATTTTTAAAAAGTCGTTATTTTCTTTTGAAAATTTGCATAATCTAATTTTTAAACAACTTTTCTCTTAGGCATTTTTCAATATCTTGTCATCTAACCTCCCTTTTTACAAGATATTTTTTAAATTTGCCGCCATGGCAGTGGTCACATGCCATTTGTCAAAGTGCTTTTTTTTGTCATTTGATATGCTGAATTCATTTGCTAAAAGAAATTTTCGGATATCTCAATTACAAAAATTTTTCCCATTTGATGCAAACTCTTTGCAGGTCACTGTATAAGATTATTACAAATTTGTACTTTGTAATTTTATTTATAAACGAATTTTAAAAATGCATACTATTAATTATGAAGATGCATTTTTAGATCCAAGTGCATGGAACAAATAGACTCCTTAATGAAGAGTTTTCGTTAAATATCGGTTAACAGTGATACTACTTACCGTAACACTGATTAAACATCTTATTATTGAAAACATTAATAAACAACGCACATTTAGGTTTCTAAAAAATTCTATAATTAATAAAAGGTTTGTTGAAGAAGGACGCATTTAATAGTATTTTCTGTGTGTACTTGTGTAAAGTATAATAAATATATTTCAATTTCCCACCAAAATAATTTTGTTCTGAACGTATGTATGCTCCGGTCCACTGTAACTACTTACAGATAAAATTAATTTGTAATTTAATATTTTTCTAGTTACTATAATCTAAAACTAACACGAATAATTAGAGTCGTCACTAGAAAGATCTTGAGTAGTTCAATTAAGTATTATCCAGTTGCACAATTTCTTATTTTAAATTTTTCTTATTTGATTTAAGAAAAGAAAATATGTTATATTGCTTTTTCCTTAATTTTCAGGTAATATATGCTGATTTTATAAAACGCTTTGGATATAACCTTATTTGCTTAATTTTTAATATTCTTCGGCATTAATATTACCGAACTCGTTTTAAATTCAAATTTCACGGCATTTCCGTGCTCAACAAACACTTCAATTTCTATTATGGTATTAAGAGTCTGTTTGCGGTACTCTGAATAAGTGGTTTGGACCTTAACTAATACTTCACCTCAAGTTTGTATACACGCATTTTTTTAGTTTCTAATTAATTTTGCTTGATTTAAAACACTCTTTGTTTATGTTTACTTTTTATACATCTTTAATAAATTCATAAATTGCGTAATAATAGTTTAACAATGATTTTGTTCTTTTAATAATATTTTATTTGTATCAATATTATTGATGAGTACTTACATAACAGTTCATTTCTAAGTAATTTCCAGTTGTCATATGCAGACTCAATATTTTATCATATGAAACAAAGAAATATATAGATACGTAGATTCATTCCATTTTCTTCAAATGAAGTGCCGTTTAGAAATAGAGAAATACAAAATGTTTTGTTCTAGTCAATTTGCATACAATTTTGTTAACGATACAAATACTAAACACTTTCAAGATTACAAGGTAATTACATTTATTTTCTAATTAAAAGAAGTCATATTCCTGTTTAATGTACTGTAAGTTAAAGCAGTACTACTGAGAACGAACACTTAGAAAACAGTAATAAAATCCGTATTAAATGGATCAATTCAATACTTAATTGCTTTGTAAATATGAACAATTTAAAGTAATTTTAATAATTGTTATTGTTAGTTTTTTGGCGAATGTTCAGATTTATTTCTGTTAATAAAATAAATAAAAAAAAATATCTTTATCATTTTAATTCGATGTTAAAGCTAATGGGGTAATTTGGTTAAAACCTTTTCAAAATGTTTACACTTCCTGTTTTTAAATATGGTTTCATTTTTTATATAGTACGTATTTTATGTCTTAGTATACAGGGTGTAACACGAAAAGTTTTGATTAGAGGTTATGATTGAAATATAAATAATATCATGAGGTATGAGGTCATACCGAAAGTGGAGGTTGCTTATCTTAAATAGAAACTAGTATTTTTTTATTTTTGAGTTTTTGCGGTATATTTGTGTTACCACAAGGTAAACCTAAAATTAACCATTATTGAAATATTTACATATTTTAAAAATGTGTCTAAAAAATAAGTTACTGGTTAAAATTGTAGTTAATAGACAACCAGGCATTGCAAATTAATTCTTGATGTTAACAAATTGATAACTCATACAGGATGTTCTAAAATTAGAAGCTACCATACCTAATTAAAATTATTTATAAGTTGCTTATTTGAAATAGAACACCGTGATGTTTTCTGAAGCACTTTTTTATACAGATTCGTTTCCTACACCTAAATCTAACCATTTTAGAAATATTTAGCATTTTTGTAATTATTGTTTGATTGCAATAAATTATAGTAAATAGGCCATGGCATAGTTATTTACTTATCAATTGCTTTTCAACATAAGTACTTAAAACTTTGATGTTGCAATACTATGATATTTTGCAGTAGGTAGTACAGGCGGGTTTAAATACTCTCAGTGTTGCAGAAAGAGATTTGGCTTGCTATCAACACGATAGAACACCCCCACATAATTTTCGAGATATTGAAGAGCACTTGAATAATATTTTTAATGATAGGTGAATATAGTATATTCCATTTAATTTTTCCGCTTTTGGATTATCTAGTAAAAGCAATAACCCAGCGGGCGGTGTACATAAACAGATAAAAACTGAGGTTAGACAGAGACATGCAAATTGCTTTTCCTGTTAATAAGAAAGAGATAAATTTACTTACAAATTCTAAACCTATTGTATTTATTCTCACTCTCTCTGTCACGTCTAACGTTCAATATATTTATCTTTCTCTGCATCGAGAGCGCTTTAAACCCAATCTGCAGTTCTCAAACATCTCAATCATAAGTTGGGTTGTTTAGTTAGTGTGACTTAAGGTTAAGAATTAAATTAATTACACGTCTTTTTAAAATAAATTATATTTAAAAATCATTAGAAATGTCCAATGGCATTATTGTGTAGGTACTTACAATAATATCAACAGTTTCCATTGAAATTGAATTTAAATAAATATTACATTACGTACTAAAGCAAATTCAATAAATGAGAAATAAATAAGTAAATTTAAAATGAAAAATTATTAGGTTTATATATCACCATCACTGTTACTGCTGTCAGAGTCGGAGTCAGAGTTACTTACACGTATTATTAAAGGTTGTACGTCAAACACATATTGTTTTTCTAAATCTGCTTTAATCAACCTTTCAGTATGATCTACACTCTTTTTCCACACTTCATTGGAAACAGTGCGGAGGGCTTCGTTCCACATGTTGATAACCTGGACGTCTCCGTAGCCATCTCTGCCTATATGGTTATCGTAGTAAGTTTTTGCTATACCCCAAACCATCTCTATAGGGTTGTACTGACAGTGATAGGGGGGCAATCTAAGAACTTCGTGTCCATAACTTAACGCTAAGTTGTCAATAACAAATTCTTTAGAGGTAACTTGTTGCTTACATAAATATAACAGTTCTAACTTAGTTTCTTGTGGATGAAATATTATATTTTTTGTTGTTAACCATTCCATTATTTCCTTTTTTTCCATGATGATGCAGGCTGTTTCTCAGTAACTCGGGAATGGTATGAAGCGTTATCCAAAACAATCATGGAAGGTTCTTCTAACGCCATCAACATATCTTCAAACCATTTTTCGAAATTTTCATGATTCATGTTATCATGGTAGTCGGCACTTTTAGATTTTGTTGAAAAAATTAGATCGCAACCGTCGATGAAGCCTTCTTTTCCGCCAGCATGTAATATTATGAAACGTTTGCCTTCGTTTCCCCAATTTTTGACACTTTTAGTAGAATTGTCCTGCCACGAACGTTTAATGGATCCTCTTCCAAAAATCCAAGTCTCGTCTAAAAAAATCGTAGGCTTAGGACACGCCGAATTCAAATTTTCCATATATTTCCTCAAAAACCGGACTTTTTAAATAGTACATTCTCTTTCTCGCATAAAACACGCCTGTTGTCAGTTTTTAAAACGAAATCCCAAATCTCTTACCAATCTATGCAATGACGTTTTTGAAACATGTAAAATGTATTTTTCGGCCAACGTTGTTTTAAGGGTTTCCAAGGTTATATGTTTCTTTAGTTCGTACATTTCATAAATGGTTTGCCTTACATTTTGCTTTACAGCGTTGTCCAAATCACTTGTTCTTGTTTTAACTTAACTCTCGTTTCTTCCTCCAAATTGTCATTTTTGCTCTACTGGTGATATTACGTAAAGTTCGCGTTGTGATTCCGGTGGCAGTCGCTACCCTTTCTTGAACGTTTTTATATCCAATAAAGGACCGCCATTCTGTTTTTCTCTTATGAAATATTCGTACACTTTTAAAATTATTTGTTGTGTTTGTATACTTAAATGTGGCGCCATATTATGCATGAACACGAATCACTTTTACAACTGAATAGGTACTTTAACTTTAAACAAACAGAAAGTGGAAATAGAAAGTGTATAATTAAAAAGCAATTATAATTTCCTGACTTTGGAATTCCAATTGCAAGTAATTAGGTACACTTAAATAAAACTAGAAGTGTAGGTAATTAATAAAATAGTACTCATTTATTGAATGCAATATTTAATTCAATTCAAATCGGACCTTTTGACGATTTTTGAATATAATTTATTTTAAAAAGATTTGTAATAATATTCTAATTTAGATGTTTGAGAACTGCAGATTGGGTTTAAAGCGCTCTCGATGCAGAGAAAGATAAATATATTGAACGTTAGACGTGACAGAGAGAGTGAGAATAAATACAATAGGTTTAGAATTTGTAAGTAAATTTATCTCTTTCTTATTAACAGGAAAAGCAATTTGCATGTCTCTGTCTAACCTCAGTTTTTATCTGTTTATGTACACCGCCCGCTGGGTTATTGCTTTTACTAGATAATCCAAAAGCGGAAAAATTAAATGGAATATACTATAGACATAAATCCAATATTTTCAAAATTGTATAGAAGTATTCCCTAGATAATCTTAATGTTAATTAAACGGATTTAAGTTAACAATAAAGTTCTAAATTAAAATCAAAGTTTGCCATTTTTGAATTGGCGGTTTTACGCTTCTGACGTCACTTAAAAAGAGGCAGGCCTGATGTGACGTAATAGAATCCTTTGAACGCTTTTTGTACTGCTTTTAAGTAAGTGCTTTACTCCATTATCGGTAATAATTTTATAATATATGTCATATTACAAGCCAAACAAAATATTTATAACCCTACCAAAGGCTAGCGGTATTCATAATGTGATATTCCGACAACACTACTGCTTTTATGTTTGAAAACCACTTTAATGTAGGTATTTATAATTAGTAAATTTGTGCTAAAGATTTAAAGCCGTATTAATCATTGCACCTGGAACAAGATGTTCAAAATTACATTAAATTTAAGTATTTTGGAGAACCTGTTCATATAAAATCTGATGTGGTACCACATATATTAAAAAGCTCGTCAAAACTTGGTTGAAACAATTATATCATCACCCGAATCGGTACCAAAATCTAATAAGGAAAATGTAGAAAGGAATCCTCTTATTAACTCCGACAGAAGTAGAGTCGTTTAAACCAGTAGCTCAAGTAGCACAAGAGATTATTCCTAAACTTACAATAATTCCTACTTTGAGTAAGAGAACTCAAGTTAAACCGAAGTTTAGGAGTAAATATGTTTAGTGCACTCTACTCAGTATCTCAAATGATAAACGTGTTGATGTTGGGTGTTCCAATATAGAAACAACTTCTGGGACTCAATTTTATTCAAAAAATTGTGATATTCTTCTGAAGTTACAGTTAGTGAACAACCAAATTTGTAATAATAGCTGGGTGGTTTATTTAAAAAACATAACTTTGGTATGTCGCACTCTATGGAACACCCGATATAAACGAAAATAATTTAAAAATGTGCAGCTCATTGATTTGCATACCTTTCATTGCGATAGTTTTTTTCTAACCCCAATATTTTCCGAGATATCTATCTTCCTCGCACTAATGGGCCACCTTATATCTTTGACTTGCAGCATTCCAAGTTTTTCGAAGTAAGTTGGTACGTCTAATTGGTGGCATTTTGAAGAATTAAAATTCAACTGGTAAAATAATACTTAGGGCTAGTTCCATTAAGCTTGGTTAATTTTAATAATTGATTAAATACATTCGTATCCAACAAATAAACATATCAACAATTGTCTTTAATCAGTGACTAAATTGAATCATGGCCCTTAGTGTTTCTGTATAACCATTTGTACCACTTGCTAGTCTAACAAAGCTTATCATAATTCCATATTTAAATAATTATAAAAAATAAAACTTTTAAAGTAAGGTTTTATCGCAATCAACTAACTGCATCAAACATACATTTCTCAAAAACTCAAGAAACAAACTGAAAACTTTAACGTGCGCGAACTGTCAAACGCGTCACCTGTCAAACGCGTATAGGTTTTCTAAAATTTTTCAATTTTCTGTTCAATTTTCTTAATTTTTCTTTCCGTTAGAACCTCATATGAAATATTACAAAACTTAAAAAAAAGATGAATGAAATCGGGAAAGTCGTTCTCAAGTTACAGTTTTTTACAAATTCTTTTCCAAGCTAAAACCGTATCAAATAAGCTAATAATTTGAATCAGTAAATAGAGAACAACCAAAGAAATAATTTTAACATTGTTGGTTGTGGTCCTGTTTTAGAAAAATTGTGTTTAGAGTTTTGATTTCTTTCAAATGCTATGGTGTTTATTTTATCGAGTTTTAATCGTTACTAAACAGACGTCTAAATTATTATTGTAAAAACCAATTTTTATTTTAGTAATAAAAGCAGCTAATAAATTAAAACCCAAATTGATGGTAATCGAAAACTGTTATACATGTTATTAAAATGAACCTACTTTAAAACCAAAATATCATAATAATAGTATTTAGCGAAACAATCAATGATTGTTTAAATTTCTTGCATGTACTTAATTGATAAACTATTGAAAATATTTTTTGTGTAAAGTGTGAAGTACTAGGCTGAATATGATAATAATTTCTTTTAGTAAAATACGAATAATAATTATGAAATAATTCAGGAAGATTTTTTATAAAACAAATTTCATAGAAATGCAATGATAAAATAAATACCTTCTGTTTTCTTTCTATTTCAAATTATTTAATATATGTTATTTTAGAGTTAGAATAGTTATATCACTGTTAAAACAAACAATATGCGGGTCTAATGGTATCATTCTTGTTTAACAATAGGAAAAAATTGTAAACTCTTTTGTTTTTAATTAATTGTTGTAGCAGTAGTTTCACAAATGTTAGTAATTATTGTGAAATCTAACACAAATTAAACAAAAGTAAAAATAAAATGTTTATATTTTATTCATGAAACCCAGCTTTAATGCTATAAACAGATAAAACAACAAATGTTTAAGACAATTTTTTACAGCAAATGTTTAAATACTTTACTTATTAATATAATTATCCCATTGAGTACAATGTGAATGTTATTACTTGTTCTTCTTTGTCCGATCCTGAACTGAGATTAAAATATTAATAGTTAATGTCATTAATAGCAAAAAGTGAACCATTTATTGTGAAAAGATCTATACTACGACTAGGCACATTAAACAACAAAAAGTATATAATAACAGCTAAAAACACTTACATTTATTCGATGCCAAGCATTTAATTATGGAAATCTGCAACAAAAATTGATTTAAATCTATTATCCCAAAAGGAAGGTATAAAGCAAAACAAATCGAATCACAATTTCATTCGTATCCTTTGAATATTGCAAGATTAAGTCGATGTACAGCATAGTATACAGAGTTATCCAAAAGTATGGAAACCTGCTTATATCTTGATTACCGCAAGTATTAGGGGTATGAAACTTTGGGGAAGTATGTATGACATACTTTCGGACATTTTTTATTCTTTATAAAATTTTGATACAATGCTCCAAATTACGAGTAATTGATATCAACTTCTGATTTTCAAATGGCACCATACTAGTTAACTGACATTTTTAGATTGTGTATGCAACGGTGAACATAAAAATTATTTAATATAATAAATGTTATTAAAAATATGATATAAAAAGTTTAGTTTGACCGTCAACATTATTGCTTGTGGGCGGGTACCTGTCTCTGTAAGTACTTGTTTGGGAAAACAATAACCAATAAGAGCTTTTGTGTGTTGAATAGAATACTTAATCCTTTCTTAGCAGTGCAGTGGCGTATCTTTTATTTCTTTTATTTATTTTTTTACGGATAGGTATACAATTTTTTACAAAAAATAACGTTATACAAATTTTTGTTTGTTATTTTAATAACACTTTAATTAAACATTAGAGAATGAACCACTATGTAATTATGTTTTTTTTTGCCGGTTTTTAGATTTGTAAAGGCCAAATTTTTTTATTTTAAATGAGAATCATAATAAGTGATGACATTGAATTAAAATTTTTTTTATAATTTGCTTCTATAATTTTTTCATTATAAAACCAATCTGCGTTCTATAATGAGCCATAACGTTACCATTATAGCACGCTGTTTTTATATTTGCCTGGTTGGTAAGACTGAATCACTGCAACTAATAAATTTGACATAATGAATTTTATAACAAAGTGCGTGATTTGTGGTTATTAATGTGGAGAGTTTGTGGAATAATCATTTTTATGTTTAAAATATTTCAGATACGCATATTCTGGTAAGTATATTAAACCCTTACTTTTCTTTTATTTTCAAGCATAATTGATTTTATTCTTCTCCAGGAAAGTACGAGACAAGGTTTGTCAATGTTTTGGAAAAAGACAACAAAATTGGATTAATCATCTTGTATTATATTTTAAGGTAACAACTAATGTAGTTATAATGCATGCTGTTTGCGAGTAAATGAATCAAAAGAAGCATGTTTGACGAACATCATTATTTTAACAATAAGTTTTGCGACACCTAGTTTCGACTCGTGTTAACAATCACATATGTAAATGCATTTGCATTAAGCAACTATTTCGACACATATGTAAAAGCAGTTACATAAGTCGATCCTCTGATGATTATAGCCATCTAAGTGTTATCAAAAAGTAAAATCTTGAATCGCCTGCTGTAAGTTCGCAAGAGGTTGTACAATAGCAAACAAACACAGAATTACTCATTTGTGGAAGCGTTGATTGTAGAAAACGGCCAAAGTATTGGTTGCTACAAGGAAAAATGAGTTTGTAATAAATATAACAAGAAAAGTATTTAAAACAATAACCTAATAAAAAATTAAGATGCGTTTCTTATGTAATAAATTTTAAATGTTGATCCAGGTTAAGGCAATTTTACCATGGCCAAAATTTGTACTGTAACCATACGCTTAATAAATAATGGAGAAAATTGAGTTTTATTATTGCTACTATTGTGATTTCTTAATCACAACTGTGTGTTATATTTGTTTGCTTTAGAGACGCTTAAGGTGATATTTGTAAATAAAAGAATTAAATTTAACGTTAAAGAGTTTAAGTTGGTTCATAAATATAACTATGAAAAAGAATCTATTAAATAAAGTGATTTAAGAAGAAACATTTGTTATAAACTAAAACTTATATTTTCCTTTGTAACAATTAATATGTAACCTGCAAATTAACAAAACTTAGATTAATTAACAATGGAAGAAAAGCAATAGCTTCTATTGCAATGTTTGCCCTTGTATAGTGCAATTATTGTATACATTATAATTTATAACAACATTTGCAGCATCACTTGCATTTATTGTGAGACCTGGATAGGTTTTATTGCTCTCACTGTCATCACAATTAATGTCTGTGGTATGCGAAACATTACTAATGGTCGAAGGTATATTTTTAGAACATCCAGGTTGATCCATTTCATTTTGTTCTGATACAAACATCTTAGATATATTTATTTTGTTTTGTACTGAAGAATCGACATATCCCTCAGCAACAGAAGAGGACTTCCAGCCCCCATGACGTTTTAGGACCAACAAGTCACCGCCACAATTTGCAACATGTGTGGCACTAGATCTTCTAAAACAGTGACCTGTGTATAATTGTGGGTGAGGTAACTGGAGGTATGTCGCAATGTTTTTAGATATTTTTCCCATCATATTGATACCAATTGGACTATTGATGCAGTGACCATTCCGATAAGTGAGGAAAAATCGATGGGTGGTAACATGATTCGGTCTAAGGCTAAAATATTTTTTAATCAACTCAATCCAGGTTATATCTGTAATTGCAAATTTTCTCGGTATATAGTTTTTGTTTTAGGAATCGAAACAATAATTCTGTCGGATTTAATTTCCACATCTTCAACACATAACTTGGTCAATTCTTCACGTCTGCAGGCACCATTATATCCGATTATTAAAATTACCTAAATTAATTACAAAAACAATTAGTTTTGTTTATATATTGTTTAAACATTAGTAGTTAACTACCCTAATTGTTTGCTTTAAATTAATTAATAATTTAATTATAAACTTTATTATTAAAATGAATGTAAATTATATGCACTTACTTTCATCGCGATATATGTATTGTCATTGGCTTCTGTAATAAATTTGTTTATAATAAACCCTGTAACTTTTGATATTGCCTAATATCTATATTTTTGTACAGATTCAAGCAGGATCTTATCATTGAGTAAGTTGCCCATAATGTAGACGACTTGTATGTTTTACTTTGTAATTGAAAATATGCTAGCAGTACATTTTCTGATATATTTTAACGTGATTTTTTCACACTATTTTGTAAACTTTTGTACTGCTTTTCATAAAGGTGCCGTGACTTATCGGGAATTATTGAAATTGCAACATTTTGGGCAATTTCGCGAATCTCTGGTGGAGTGCAGTTTATTTCTTCGCTCATAGTTGAAACATAAATTTAGAAATTGACAATTAACTATAACAATTAAATTCGAATTTCAAAACTTGGTAAGTTAGTCGTACCAACAAAAAAATGAAATTAGCCTCTAGATTTATATCATATTTTTATAACACAATTTTATTTATTTTTGAAATAAATGCGCAAATTATAAAAATAGTATAAAGAACTCGTTTATAAGTCATTTATAGCACTTGTCCATTAAAACACTCGCCGCTGCGCGGCTCTTGTCTTAAACTTGGACGCGTGCTGTAAGATGACTTAAAAACTCGCGTTCTTTAATATACTATTCTCAAATTTTCAAAAATATATATTACATAAAATTTATTTGTAATGGCAATAAGTATAGGCATTAAAACAAAAAATGTAGAGGGCAATGACTTAGGTCTGATCTTTTCCCTCCAGTTAACTTTATCAGTCTGTTAACTACTATGGAAACACAGTTTTGAGCCAATCAAATCATTGATAGTCGCGTTTCTAAGGTGATTAACGGACAGATAAAATTAACTGGAGGTGAAAAGACTAGACCTTAATCAAAGAAAAAAACATCTAACTTTGTTTTCATTGACTGAATGTTCTTTTGAATAAATTATAACTAGTAAGATTGTTTATTTTAATAAAATGATTAAAAAACTGTACAGGATTACCTGTAATTAATGGATCAACGGAATGTAGGTGATTGAAGGTGTCATTATGTAAGGTAAGGCCAATTTTAATTGTCATAGGCCTACAACTTTTAAAAGCATTACGGTTTTTAGGAATAATGTCATGTTCTTCAAAATACGTACTTAATGTATGTAATGTACGTAAAATTTTTTTTTAACATTTACATTTCACCTACACTTTCTGGATTTTAAAATAAAAAAATAATTTGTCACGTTTAGGAAGATAAAAAGATAAATGTCTTCAGTCGGTGAGTGGCGTGCGTTCAATAATACGCAACTTATTGAATTTAATTGAATTGGGAGCCAGGCTGAAAATTACGCAAAAAAAGAACGGAAGTCAACCAACTTACGTCACGCTTCCTAATTATATAAAAATGTAAGAAAATACTGTGCATAAGTAACGACACGTATCTATATTTTGCACGAACCAATCAATATGAAAATAAATAAATAACCTTACTAAAGGAATACGGCCGGATTGCGCTCGACCGTTTTGCGCTCTTATACCTGAACTCGACCAGTTTGCGCTCTGCGATTTAATTATAGAAATTTGAACCTACCCTATTGTCTCCGATCGACCGATTTGCGCTCTCTTGTAATATAATAGTTATTTGTATACCTAGGCCGAGAAATACCTTAATTCCTTATAGAAAGTATTTTAACTAAAGGCGTTTTCCCCGATCGCCGTTTCCCTCCGATCGCACTGCCCCCCTTGAACAATTTTTGTTTTTGTTTTAAAGAAAAAAACTGTACTAACTGTAACCTACCAACCAACACCGTTTACCCCCGATCACATGAAAACAACTTAAATCTCGATAATTTCAAAATGTTTATAGTACAAGAGAGCGCAAATCGGTCGATTGGAGATAATAAGGAAGGTTTAAATTTATATAATTAAATTGCAGAGCGCAAACTGGTCGAGTTTAGGTACGAGCGCAAAACGGTCGAGCGCAAACCGGCCGACACCATAATAAGTATGTTTGTAATACAAATAATTACACCTACTTAATTACCTGGACAAAATCTCATTATGGATAAGGTTCAGTAGGCCTATACCTATATGTAAAACGGGATTATTATGTTACCTTTTGAACATATTTTACTTGTAACTCCGATATCATTTATTTTTTACAAATATACAATTTTGTAAAATAAAATAACGTTATACAAATTTTTGTTTGTTGTCTTAATGAGAATACTTTACTGGTAAATATCTACATTAGAAAGTGGATAAGTGTTTTTAAGGTGCTATAGATAATAAAATTCCATCCCATAAAACCCTAAAAATGGCCATGTGTTAAGCCTTGAATTTAGTGCAAAAAGTTTTCAAAATGCCCCCCATTTCTTTCTTTACAATACCGTAGTCGATGTTCAAATTCAATTATACATCTTTGAATTACTTCAGGAGGAATTGCCTCACATTCTGTTATAATTTTTGTTGAAGTTCTGCCAAATTATTGGGCCGATTGGCATACACCTTATTTTTAAATAACCCCACAGAAAAAATCGAGTGGCGTGAGATCTGGTGATCTAGGTGGCCACTCAATGAAACCTCCTCGGCCTATCCAACAATTTGGAAACGTTTGGTTCAAAAACGCCCTTACTTGTCGACCATAGTGGGCTGGAGCGCCATTCTGCTGGAACCATACATTGTTATCTTTCCCAAAGAAGTGGTTTAAAGTGGGCACAATTTGGTTTTGCAACAAATCCAGATATAACGCACTATTTAGATTGCCTTGGATAAAAAGGTTGTTTATGATGCCAGACTAAACGTTCAACTTTTGTGGATGCTGAGTATGGCATTCTGCCAACCAGTGTGGGTTTCCCAATGCCCAATATCTAAAGTTGTGCTTGTTAACTTGCCCATTTAAACAAAATGTTGTTTCCTCGCTGAAGCAAATTCTGTTTGGCAAGACATCTACGCGATCCTGCAACTCCTCAAAACTTTCACAGAATTGAAGCCGTCTGTTGTAGTCTTCGGGGTCCAGTTCTTGGTGAAACGTGAAGATTGTATGGCTTTGCGTATGCATTTTTTAGAATTCTTTGCACTGACGTACTGCTAATGTCGTAATTCAGTGCCAGTTGGTTGGTTGAAGTGTTTGGTTCTTCAATAACACTTTGGATAACCTCAATGCTTGTATCTAAATTAGTGGGAGTTTTAGCTCTTCTACTTCGTCGAATATCTTTCACACTTCTGTGTTCAAATCATCTTGCATGCGTTTTTTGAACGGCAGATTTTGTAATTGGTACTTTCCTTTCTGGATGATTTGCATTGAAAATGTCGCTGGTAGCTAGATACGTTCTTCTTCGATTACCGTAACCCAAAATAATTAAAATTTCGAGACGATCCGCTTCAGTGAGTTCCATTTTAAAAAATGCGAAAACTGTTACGTACTTTAACACAGTAACACCACAATGTACAATATGAAAAAAAAATTACTTAAACGCACTTTAAGTACCTATACCAACTGAACCTTATCGATAATGAGATTTTGTCTAGGTAATTAAGCAGGTGTAATTATTTGTATTACAAAAATACTTATTATTCCCAAACAACGAAGTGCTCTTAGAGACAAAGGTAAAGAAAACCGTTAATGAACCTATTATGATTAATTGATTAAAAAAGAAAACAAATTCCAAAGATTTAACCAAATTAACAATAATACATTACCTACTAGGTAATTAAACAACTTTTGCATTTCTTCTATTATCTATACCACCTTAAAAAATACCACTTTCAAACGTAAATGTTTAATTACCAGTAAAGTGTTCTCATTAAAATAACTAACAAAAATTTGAATAACGTTATTTTTTGTAAAAAATTGTATACCTATCCGTGAAAAAATAAATAAAAGAAATAAAAGATACGCCACTGCACTGCTAAGAAAGGATTAAGTCTCGGATTAAGTATTCTATTCAACACACAAAAGCTCTTATTGGTTATTGTTTTCCCCAAACAAGTACTTACAGAGACAGGTACCCGCCCACAAGCAATAATGTTGACGGTCAAACTGAACTTTTTATATCATATTTTTAATAACATTTATCATATTAAATAATTTTTATGTTCACCGTTGCATACAGAATCTAAAAGTGTCAGTCAACTAGTATGGTGCCATTTGAAAATCAGAAGTTGATATCAATTACTCGTGATTGGAGCATCGTATCAAAATTTTATAAAAATTAAAAAATGTCCGGAAGTATGTCATACATACATCCTCAAAGTTTCATACCGCTAATCCTCACAGTTTTCAAGATATAAACAGGTTTCCATACTTTTGGATAACCCTGTATATAAGTACCTATTACTGTAGAGGTGCTTCTCTGAATAAATTTTGAGGAAGGGTAAGAAATTTTCTGTAGTATGCGGACATAAAAATCTAAAAGTAATTAGTTGGTAAACTATTATGTTACATTATTTAAAAAATTGGGTTTTTGTGCGAATGAACATGTTATGTATGTACATATCTACCACTTGACACATTTGAAAAATCAATATAAATAAGTTATATTAGCCATAATTTACGAATGGTACCAACTCTAAATCGCCCAGAAACAATTACATAGCAATAATCTTCATTTTCTCCAAACTTAAAATTTGCACCTTTAACAAAATTGTATGCAGTTGAGTTTATTGATATGATCGTATTTAATTTTTCAATTATGTGTAGTACGAAATTCTTTTAAGTTACTGAATGTATTCATTATTAATTAAGTAGGTACCTATTTAATTATTTCTAATTTTTATCGCTCGTAAAATTTTTTATATACTACAGATTGAAAATGGGTCATCTTTATGTGAAAGTAAGCGCAAATAACATAGTTTTACTGGATAGTCGTAAACAGTGTCCCATATGTTTATGATTAGTCTTTTATTACTAATTTTTACTAGATACAAAAAATATGACTATCTGCAATAGTCGTTAAAGCGTAAAAAGAATATAAAAATTTTCATTGTAGTACCAAGCAAAGCATAAATTTGCCATATTTATGCTTATAAGCTTTCAATGTTAACGTACATTAAATGTTGAATCTCTACTGATGCAAAATTATAATTCTTGCTTTACAGTTTATGAAGCTTCTGCAAAAATTACTCTATTGGGAACAATGCAATATTCACTAGTAAATTTACTATTTGTTGCTGTTGTTGTTTACTATTTAATATTTTATTGTTGAACAAAAGTTGAGTATTTTATAATTATTGCGATTCTACAAATTAAAATAACTAAAATATTGATGTTAGCATATTATTCAGTAAGTCGGTAATGTGTGCTAATATTCGCGAGTATTAAATTATAAGATGAAGAGTTTTGATTAGAAATTATGTAAGACACAATTGGTTTCACAGAACATTAAGTGGAGTCCATATTTCTTATTTTAAATAAAAATACAATATATATGTAAATAAGTAAATCATGACAACCAATCTGCAGTAATTACAATTATTACACAAATACTAAATACTTCAAAAAGATTAGATTTAAGGAATATAGATACCAAACGGATTTGCATAACAAAATCTATTTGAAATAAGAAACTTAAAAATGATTTTAGTGCTTATGTTGATTTTTGAGTTTAGAAAAACATTTATGAGTTATCGATTGAGTTAAGGGCAAGGATTAATTTACCAGGCATGGTTGTCTACTGGTTAAAGTTTCAACTTTTCCGGAATGGGGTCGTGGGGAAAAGGTAATTGTAATTGCTTCTCCACCTATCGTAAGGGGCTTCATCAGGACGAGAAACTTAAAACAAACAAAAAAAAATTCAAAATAGACAACTAAAAGTCAGGTAATTAACTTGTCTACTAAGCCAAATTCTAGACTAAATGAAGTGTGTGTAATTAGGAAAATACCTCCGTATACAGGGTGAGTTTTTTTTTAGATTTTTATTATAGGGAAATCCGAAACTAATAGAGATAGAGAGACGGTTAAATGGGGAAAGAATTATAAGTTTTTGAGCTTAATAGAATGAACTTTTTGTTTTTTTGTAAATTCGTTTGGTGCATGTTTTGTTATTATTGACTTTATAAAAATGTATAAAGGGAAAAGGTTTAAATATTTCTGTGATAAATAGTACAGTCTAGTCGAAATTTTTATTTAGCGTATAATTTTTGAGTTATCACACAAAATTCTGTTTTTTGTAATTTTGTAATGGGCACCATAGTCGGCTATGACTTCATAAAAGAGATGCATTTTCTACGATTCCAATGTTATACCATTCTCCTAATTATTTTTACAGCTTCTAAGAACTGCGTTAAAATTAAATGCTGTTTTGGACGTTTCCCAATGCTTCATTATATTTTGCAAATAAAAACTAAACAAATATTTATCATTATATTGGCAAGATTATGGAGGATTATGTCGACAAAGTTTCACCCAGACCATACTTACTGCAGTAAATGCTTCTGCACAAAGTTAAAAGCTTCCCAACTGAGTATTTACTTTTTCTACTCCGATTCTAGAATAGTAACATTCTTAATCAATTTTTAAATGCAGAATAGTTACATTCTACAGCATCGTGCGAGAATATTATCGCTTTAGTTATGAAATGAGCACTGGTACGGCTATCTCGTGGCTGTTAACATAACGTTGCGTTTGGTGAGAATTTTTACAAAATAATTAATTGACGATACTCGATTGAAGTAAAACCGGTTATAAATAATACAATGTAATTTTTAAGTTTTAGTATCATTCATGTTTAGAGCTTATAAACGTAAAATTAACTTCCAAAAGATTTAACCGCTAAATATATTGTTGTTTGAAATTATTGTGTGGCTGGTACCATATACAAGGGGATTCAAATCAATTAAAAATACATTGTTCATAGTTTATTATTCCTATAAAATTACACAAATTATTTTAGTCATTGCCAGTTCTTCATTCAATGATCAAAGTATCGAAATCTATATACTGTGAACGAATACGGTCCCATATAATAGACGATAAAAAACTAACCACAACTATGAACAATAAACCTAGAACATTTATGAACAGAGAGTGTTCTACTAAGTATTTAATGAGTTCTTCGCTATCATTCGTAAGTCGAAAAGTTTAACCTTATTGCTTATGTTGTGGTTAAAAATAAAAAATGTTTTTCTTAGATAAGTTATTAAGAACCTAAATTGGTTTTGCTTATTAAGACAAAATCTACCAGTCAAAAATTATTCTTATAAACAAGGGTTATAGATTTTGGACTTACGATAGCATCTAAATGTGACGGTTCTACAATAAGCGACAAGTTTGGTAATGTTTAATTAAGTACATCACTCATTTATAACTTATCTCCAACAGGTATAAATTGTAAAGTGATATAAACTCAACATTAAAAAAGCTGCACCACAAGGTATCGTTATACCCCAAGATATTCTTTGTAAGGCTTTGGTAGGAATACGTGACTTCATTAAAACAAGCCTTCTATTATTAAGAAATCTTCAACAGACAATTTGTCATAAATGAAAGGATAATGAAATAAGCACCGAAACTTTACACACATTAGCAAAGGTAACAATTAAACCAACTTCATTAGTAATTATCTTCACTCGTTTACATTGGCCTTAGTGCTTTCGAAGAGACACGTGAGGTTTAATTATAGTTGCACAACATTCGAAACTGGCAACAACATAACTAACCCATGAAGGATCCTCGTTCAAGTCAAAAAATTTCGCCTCTGTTCCTATATGAAAAATGTTTTTTTTAAATTAGTCATCAGGAACCTAAATTGTCCTTGCTTATTAAGACACAACCAAATATTCTTATAATTTCACAAGGGCCATCCGTAGATGTTGGTGTTACGACAAAGCATCTATAAAATGTGATGTTTTCACAATTAGGGACAATGGTGATAATGTTTAATTTAGTACATCACTCATTTATAACTTATCTCCAACAGGTATAAATTTTAAAGGGATAATAAACTCAACATTAAAGAAGCTGTCCCAAAAGTATCGTTATACCCTGAGATATTGTTTGTAAGACTTTGGTAAGAATAGGTAACTCCATCAAAACAAGCCTAGTATTAAGAAATCTTCAAAAGACAATTTGTCGTAAATGATGAATAACAAAATAAGCCCAGAAACTTTACACTCATTAGCAGAGGTAACAATTAAACAAACTTCACTAGTAATTATCTTAATCCGTATAGTCGTAGGACTTTGAAGGAGCATGTGAGATTTATCTATAATTGCACAACATTCAAAACTGGCAACAACATAACTAGCCTGTGGAGGTCGTCACTGTTCAAGTCGAAAATTTGGCCTCTATTCCTAAATGAAAAACTAAGTGGTTTCCTTTTGAGCATGCACCCATCATCTTTACTTCTAGAGCATCACGTAACTGAACGACAGTACTGAT
>JALBCR010004297.1:0-23834 GCA_030710515.1 Abscondita cerata | reverse complement strand
AAGTCATAACTTGATGCGCTATACTTTTTGGGACATACAGTATATTTCAAAATAATTTAAAATGTAAAAATTTATCAAATCCTTGGTAAGTTAGTAAATGACAAAACTTGTAAAACTTTGACTGTTTTATATAAATCTCCGTCCTGTTGGTGGTGATTCACCCTTATAAGACACACAGATAATTTTTTAACACGAAGAAGTATACACAATGTGTTATTAATTACAACTAACATCGATAAATTCGCAAGTTTGGGCGAAACGTCGGCATTTATGTATATAGACCGGTAGTTCGGTTACTTGACCTCCACCCAGAAGGAAGGAACACACCTTTATAATTTTTATAATTATAAGTATAATTGTATTATTGCATCAAAGTAAAACAATGCAAAACGTAAGTAGTTTTTACAAAGTAATAGTCTCCTTCATCACAAAATTAATATTAAAAAAAAATGTGCAGTGATAAACCGTATACATCTACGAATGCAGTAGTTGCGTGAGGAAAATTTTTACTAAAAATAATTCGCGCAAGTTACAGCGCATTTGTCAAATTCGTTATTGTAATGCAGTGAAGGTTATTAGGCGCACGTTTCAAAAGAAAAATGTATGTTTTAAACCTGAAACCTAGATGTACAGTCTTTCTCGTGTAATCACTATTGTGATTTAAATATAAATTAAAAACAAATCATGTGCTTCGTTCGGTTACGTATTGCTATTACTTTATTCTGATTTAACACATTGATCGATCCAAATTCTAAGACAATTTTGCTTTAGTTGCCGCCACTGGTTACGGCTCTAACCTACATTTATGTTTTCGCTGTAATCATGTAATTCCACTTGTAATACTTGTTTCTTACTCTAGGAATCGTTATCACTCAACAATCTGTGCAAAAATAATGAAAACGTAGGTACTCATGGCCACGAAAATGTGATGTTAAAGTATTTAAACTTCACCTCGAATTTTAGTTTCACCGCATATCGCCAACGCGCAGTATTCTGCGCTAAAAAAATATAATACCAAATTCTCCCATGTATTTTATATGAGTGCAACTGCTGCATTCGTGGATGTATACTGTGATAAAACGTACGTAGATGAACAAATGCAAATTGACATGCATAAGTCTGTTTGTGCAAATTGCATGAGCCTAAAACGCACCAGAAGCAATGGAAAATTTAGTAATATCACATAAAACATAATGTTTGTGTTCAAATGTCTTTCTATGGTATTATGTTTATACTCTCTCCAACACATCACAAATGATGTGTTGTTGAAAACTTTATAACATATTTAGTTTACCTTACTTAAAACTCTTCAACTGGACACTGCATCAAAAAGTAAATTTGTGTCACATAGTTAGGTACTCATGTAGCACCCATGACGTAGTGTTGGTATTACAGGAAAAATTAAATCTGTTCAAATGTACCCCACTATCCCCTAGTCTATGGTGAATATTGGTCCGTAGTTCACCAGTAATATTATGAGAAGTAATCATATGAAGCACATAAACGTAATCTCGATTTTTTCTACAGGGATTTTGATGAAACTTCGAGAATATGATTATAGTAGATTTTGACATTTCTTCTACTTCAAAATGTCAGTTTATGACTAATTAATATTAATGGAACTAGCCAAGAGGGAATGATTCATTGAAATCAATGTACGTCATAGAAAATACGAACCTACATATAAACCTAAATATAACAATCTTTTCGATGACATTAGTTGTACATTACATTTTCGACAACTTTTATTTTTTTTTTTTATAATTTTCTTGACAATACTGGAAGTTTATTTGATTATATTTCTAGTTGATCAAGTTTTAAGCTTAATCGGGCACATAAGAAAAGTAGTTGACTCAACTCATTTAAGTGAAATTGCAATTTAGTTTAAAACTTACTATATAACGCAATAATTATCTTGAACCAATTAACCATTGTCGGCTTCGGGAGCTTTAAGAGTCATATGTTTATTCAATCTTGCATTTGATCATAATCGCTTTTAAAGCGAATATGACTCACTTATATTAAACAAAAGATCGATTATACTTTAGGGATTTATTTATACATAGTAACTGTTCATGTAACAAGTGACAGAAACACATGATTAGTTATAAGGAATGTGATCATTACGGACGGCATTTCTTTTTCTAATTTTGAGAAAAAAAATGGAACGTATTCTGAATTCAAACTTTAATTGATTGTTAAAAGTGAATTAATTGTTTAGTTTTATAATGAAATGCACAAAATTTATATATCTAACATAATTAACAAACTAGTAATTGCGTAAAACATCGTAACTGAAGTGGCTATATGAAATTAAGTCAGATTGTAAAGAAAATAGGATGACTTTTCCTGAACGTAACATAGTCATATCTTTTCTCCAGTTTCTGTTCTCTTGAAAAATTCCTCCAAATATCAAATGATTATTGTGGTAGTCAATATTTGACCATACTCAGAGCTTAATACTAATAGAAAAACAATGGACGCGTATAATCGTGTGACGACTGTTACCTTCTTTGCCATCCGTCCTAACCACTTAGTTTTTACTTCCAGTACAGATCTTTGACGTGTGTCATTATCAAGTCAAATGTCAAAAATTTGGCAAACATATTGAATTAATTAAGTAAATAATTGGTTATGTGATGAGTGTTTAATTTTGTGTGTGTATCGTGTCACCTAAAGTACTGTTTTTCTAGCTCCAAAAATACATCATGTATGGATTTGGAAACACAGATGATCAATTCAACTTGGAGCAACTATCGAAATTAACTGGTGATTGTTTCATTTTTAATTCTAAATGTGTAGAATATTTTCATTTGTAAAATGTGTGTCGAAATAGTAATCGTAGTCGTCGTTACCATTTTGACACGACCCCATTCAAAATTATTTGATTTTTGTGGCAGACTAATACACTTAAGAAATAAAAAAATGAGACAACACACTTTCTCTAAAATAACTTTCTGGAACTTAATTTTATAGAAATTGCCTGTTCTTTTTTTTTTTTATTTCTTATATTGTGAATCACTGAAAACTCGAGTTTCATTCATCGAATTTAATTGATGCATTTGTTACGATGGTTTGTCTTTAATACAGAGTGTCCCATAGAAGAAAAATTCCCCATAGAAATCCAAATATTTAATACCTAATTCTAAAGAAAAATTCATTCAAGAATCGACAAATCATATTATTGCTATCGTAGTTCTGGGACATCCTGTACATGTAACATTTTTTTATACTATAGTAACGTAATCATCATACATTGTAATTGAAAAACTACCTAAATATTTTAGCTTGATTAATTATTAATTTGATTGGATTACGCGCGCATAACTTATTAATCGTTAGAGATTTAAGATAAAACAAAATTGATGAAGATATTAATAACGTAGTCGACTTTAGGGCAACATTTCTGATTGTATCAGTTTTATAAGTGTCATAATTTTGAAAATTAAATTAACCCCTGCGAGGAGCGTCGAGTGATGAGGTCGTTTGCTTGTGAACATTACACGCATATTGCTCTCGAGGGATGCTTTTATTTTGTTTATTTTGCATTTAACCTACTTTTTTTCAGATGTTCTTGCATCTTCGATTTCTTACGAATGTATGTACATTTATCAGAGTCTTGCTTATCGCAAATTTATGGACACAATACTATATATTGTTCGCCATTGTTAATTTTTATCAGTCATTAACAAAATTTAATTAATTAATCTCCGAGTTCACTGAATTTCGAAGGTTTGTAGATACTAGTCTGCGTGGCTTCCATTAAACTTTATCGTTTACTATCAGTTTTATCTTTGTTACAATGATAGATTTATTTACACTACGTGAATCAAATCTGATTAATAAGAAACTAGCTAGGGAATTACTAGTATAATATATTTGTTCTTCAAGCGACAATAAAACGGCATATTATTGAACTACTGGCAGACGCTAAACACGCTTTTTACTGTCTAAACATTGAAAGCAACAGTTCTTTTGTTTTCACAACTATTTAGAGGTTGGTACCTCGGCTATGTCATACTATGAATGTAACAGTAACAGTGCAAACTTGATTCGTTAGAATAAAACGTCAGTATAACCCTCGAGAATCTCGAAAATTTAGAAAATAACACGTGAAAACTAGCAATAAACGCTTGAAGAAAAAATAATATATTTCACTTGGGTTGAAAAATATAATTGTTTTGCTTAATTTTTGAGTTTTCTAATTTAACTTGTTTAACTCTTAGTAAAATAATTTACTATTTTCTTCAAGCGACATTAAAACAGCATATTATTGAACTACTGACTAACGCTACAATGGCTTTTATATTAAAAGCAACAGTTCTTTGTTTTCACAACTATTTAAAGGTTATGTCATGTTACAAATATAATAGTAAAGTACCAATCTGATTCGTCGAGAATAAAACGACACTATAACACTCAAGAGTTTTGAAAATTTAAAAACAACACATGAAAACCAGCAATAAACGCTTGAAGAAAAAATAGTGTATTTCAGTTGGAGTTCGGCTAAGACAGCAAACTTTAGGCTCAATAATTATATCATTTAACTTCTAGTAAAATAATCTACTATTGTGTAATTATCGGTTTAAAGGTAGTTCGTCATCGCTCTTTTTTATACGAAATATTTCTGTTCAGATTGACATATAGGTACATTATATACAGTGTGGTCGTAAAATTTTGAAAAAAAATTGAATTATTAGTTATTTAATATTTTCAGGTCAATTTAATTTTTTTTAAATAGTCAATTTATGACTTTTCTAACATCACCTATTTTTGGATAGTGACGTCATCATAAGCTTTTGTGACAACAAATGATCTAAAACAATTGGTCCTTACATAACATTTTTTTGAAGAACGTAACACTGTTATTTATGAGCCTTACCATCACACTGTATACGAAAATACTATATGGAAAGGAAATCGGCTAAGATAAAATGCCGTTCTATTTCCTTGCAGTAAATATATATGTCGAACTGTAAACCATGATGAATGGTTTTATTTTAAGGTCCCTCACTAGAAAAATCTTTAAACCACAACATTAATAATACATTCCCAAACTTCGAAGAGTATATAATCGACTTAATTTTCCGAATCGTTTCTAGCCACAATTGTAGAATGTCGTAGCCTAACGTGTAATTACTACTTTTTTTTTAATCCGGCTCTTTAGAACCACTAATTATCGTTTTGTAACGTTTTACTATTTTAAAAAAGAATAATATTTATAGCAATTAACTAGTGTACATTCATTTAAAATTCAACGCTTACATTAATTAATTCATTCAGCGTTTACAATTAATATAGCCTGTCAATTATTATTAAACACACGAGGCCTTATTATAATTTTTATTGTCTGTGGTAAGGACGATGAAAAAGGATATGTGTGCGAAGTGTACCGCGAAAAAAGGACGTGTTTCCTCTTTTCTAAGAATAATTTTTGCGTGCGCTAAGGACGAAAACAAACATTAGCGTCAGCAATGCTAATTGTTTAAATATTAACTAATTTGGCTATCGGCATGTTCGTGTACGTCTGAAATCGGCAGCATATCTATTAATAAACATTAAACTCTGGTACAATCAATAATCGACTGATAAAATAAACGTAGACGGGAAATGGTGTATCTAAATTTATAATTAAGCGTTTGCATAACGAAATATTCAAAATTATAATCTAAAGACCATATGATATCGATCTCAAATAGTGAGTTTTTTTTGTTAAAAACAATTTGTATTTTTTTCCTAAACCATATAATCAATAATACATCATCATTAGCGTTACCGAGTGCGATAGGTCACAGGCACCGGTTTTAATCTATTTACAGAAAAGGCATTGTCAAATTTGTTACGAGTCTGTAGTAATAATAATAGTAACACGAGTAGATACAAAGGGGGGTGTTAACTAGGACGCTTGGTGGAAAGCCTCGTGAATGTGGGGGCGGTTGTCCGGGATGAATGAGTGTCGTATCTATAGCAACCACGCCACACTACGGCTGCATTGATTTTAGCTCCAAGGTTGTATGTTTTTGAACAAAAGCATCGATATTATAGTTTTTTTTTACTAATTTCCATTCAAAAATATTTGCAGAAACTCGTTTGAGAAAATCGCGGGTTTTCTGAATACGCTGGGATGGAAACTTTCAGGCTTGTTATAGTATTGCCGCATGATGAATGAATGGTTGTGCGTAAATAGAAAACGACGTACACTGCCCTATGAGTTGTTTTTGTGTTTTTTGAAATACGGATATATTTTCAACAATAATCCCACGTCAGATCGAATAATGTTTGAGAAGGTTGAAGTTATTAATGATTAAATAATCATCTTATATTACAGTATAATTGGAAGCCCAAACGAATGAGCTCTTGCAGATTAAATACAGGCTCCCTAAAGAACACTTTCGTTAACGGAAGAGATATATTCAACTATAATACGTATGTATAACTTACCTATGCAAACACAGGAGGAAACCACAAATGTATTTTGTCTCAGTTAAACTTTTCTAAGTAAAAGAAATAGTAAGAAAAAAAAAACAACTAACAGAGAACATGGACCTTTGTGCAAGATGATTAGAAAAGCTCAAAAAAGAATATTCAACATAAGAGAGTAATCTTATAAAAATGTGGGAAGTGATCTGTACGCAGCTTTTCATCTCTAATTTTCTGCTTAATTCATCCATTGTGTTCCTTACATAAAGTTTTGTAGTTTGCGAGACCGCAAAAGTGTGAATTAGTGTATTTTTAGTAATTATGTCATAAATGTGGGTATGGTTCTTTCCCTAACATTTTCTTGCCACAGGAGTTCCATAATAAAGAACCTCCAAAATATTTTTTGGGTGCTGAGTTGTCGCTAGCCGGATGTAATCAGTACATCACTAGCGTTAGATAGTATCTCCCACCGAGAATTTGAAGCGTAAAAAATGTTTAGTCTGCAGCACTGTAAAAATCATAGTAGGTACTGCTGGAAGGCCGGAAAGACAATTTTGACAAACAACAGTGCTATTAGCAAAGCAAAATGCATGTCCAGTTGTCCTTTTGGAAGGAATTTCCAGCAGGGCACGAGGCTGAACAATTTTATCGATAAACTTTAAGGTGGCAGATCAGATGCCATGAAACTTCTGACCAGATCCAGGTCCAAACGCGTGAACCGATTGTTGTGTGTGTATTAAAGGCAATACACCATATGAAATGACATACAGACTGTCCGTTTTTCGTGTGCCACTATGGGGATCTCGCTTATCTTAAAAGATGCTAAGCCGGTTAAATTGTGGCAAAGCTGCGCATTTTTATGCTGAATTACAATTATTATATTTGTGTTTTTAATTTTTTGCCGATAAATTAATTAGATTAGACATTTCTAATCAAGACATTATTCAGACAGTTTTTCATGGAGAATTCGAATATGACATCACTTTTCCAATTATTTTCAACATGGCGGAAAACACCTGTCAGCTTCATTTTTTCTTATGAACGTCATTTTGGATTTTAATATTTCTAGATGACATTTTTTTTCTCTTGATACCCAAAAAACAAAACAAAAACGGAGGACCAAGGATATAGAACCTTGGTTATGCGAGGTGGTAATGTGGGGGATACTCTACCTTGGATAACCGAAAATCGTAACACGATGCAGGTATACATGTGATTTGAATGCTCTACGCATGTGACCACTTGTAACAGCTTCGGTTTAGTATTCGGATCTTGATTCAGATCTAAAGGCTGAGCAAAAAAAACATTCAGTAATGGTTGAGAAGTGGTATCCGGAAAATGTTTCGTCGGAAATAATCATTTTCTCATAGTATTATAATTTTTATCGTGATCCTACGACATTTTTAAGGGCCTGAAATAAGTGCTTATACCAGAAACCATGTTAAATCATGAAAATTGTTAAGACTGCGTCGAAAGATCTGCAATGACTTTATAAAAATAAATATATTAGATAATGATGAAGAAACAAGAGTAATCTAACATACTCTGTAAGCTGGTTTGCTAGTGGGTAGAAATCAAAACGTTGGTACGGAAACTGTACCTTTATAGAAGAATTAAGTGATAACCCGCCTGCTGATATTAGCAGCTGGTTTTAACTGAACGTGATAACGAACAAATAATTGACGTGAATACCTAACAATTAAATTTAAATTTAAAGTGAAGTGTTTTGGAAATAAAATGATTCTACTAAAATGACATCAAGAGTTCTATCTTAATTCTTCTGCTTATCTAAAATAATACATACTATCCGATCTACTATAGTTACTTAATTTTAAACGTGGGGTGGGTTACCATGGCTGCTCAAGTGGTCCAAAAACTGAATAGGTAACTTTATCTATAAAGAATATAGGATTACTTAGATAGTCAACAGGAACCACTTAAGAGTTCTCATGGGTTTCCTTAACGGGAACACGGCTGACTTCTGTGGACGTCTGTCCAAGATGGGATGCAGATTTTGCTGCAGGTTGGAGGTGTACCTCGAAACAATTTCTCTTACGTTCTTTCCAAAAGTGGAACTGTTTTGGAAAACATTTCCTCGCAATTAAGGAATCAAAGTAAGTTCTGAGATTTCGGTAAGGAACTTTAACTCCCTACTGGAAGTATTGTAAATTCAGAAAGGGAAAAATTACCATTAAATGATAAGTTAAACCCTTTCTTGCACTTCAAAAATAAGCTTTTTAATTTTGTAATGTAATCTATCTTCACAATTAAGCTGGGACGAAACAAGTGTTTTTGGTGTTCAACTTTTTTATAGGAAATATACAGTGTGTCCAAAATTGATGCTCACCATTGGTATTTTGGAAACGGTAAGAGTTACAGGGTCGGTTAAATGGAACAATATGGAGGTATTTATCTTACCTCTTCAGACCTTCTCTTGTTTTTCCAAAGAAATGCGTTGCCTACTAGATATTGCAAAAAAGTGAAAATCGGCATTTTCTTTAAACTTGCGTAGAATCCACACTATTTATCCTATCAAAAATATGTAAATATAAAAGTTGTAGACATTTAGATATTGAATAATATGCGTCATTAAAATATTTTTTGCTTGCATCAGTAGCGAAATATGACCCAAAGTTGCATTTTTTAAATGGAAATGATAATTTATTTTTATACAGTTGAATTACTTGATTTTTTTCCTTTTCAACGATATAAGGTTCGAGCTATTTATCTTGTGTACTTTAGAAGATATAAAGAAAATCATTTTTGAGGCAGATTTATAATGTTACCAAGTTGTAAGCAATAATAACAAAAACATAACGGGTGGATAACATCGTAAAACGAATGAGTTTTCCTATAAAAGATTCTCAATAGTGCGGCCATTGACTTCTAAACATTTTGTATAGCGTTTTTCAATATTTATTCGGCAATTCATTAATTGACGGACGCTAACTGAATTAAAGGCCTGCATGACGCTCTGCTGCAAATCATTAACGTTCTCATAATTGACAACGTATACTAAATTTTTATGTGTCCCCACAGGAAAAAATCTAGTATGGACAAATCTGGTGATCGCGCAGGCCAACGTATGGGACCGTTTGTTCCAATCCAACGGTTTCCAAATCTTGCTGATAAATATTCAGTGACGATCCTGGAATTATGGGCCGGGGCGCCGTCTTGCTGAAACAAAATACTTCTTTCTTCTTGAATAGGTAGCTCGTCCAATGCATCTTCGACTTCGGCTTGCAGCAGTTGAAGATATCTAGTCGAATTAAGCGTTTGATTATAAATAAATGGACCTATCAAACGATTTCCCAAAATACCGCACCACACGTTAAATCCGAATCGTTCTTGGAAACGCGATTCTCGAACTATTTTCGGATTTTCATTATTCCAATAATGATAATTATGCCGATTGTAAATGCCGTTGTTTGTGAATCTACTTTCATCGCTCCAAAGAATTTTTTAGAAAAAGAATTATCGTTTGTAACTTCATCCAGGTACCATCTACAAAATGTAACTCTTCGAGCATAATCATTCTCTTTGATATGATGGCATATCATTGGCTTATAAGGATGAAATTTCTTCTTTTTAAAACATAATGTACTGAACTTTTGCCATACCACTGTCATTCGAAATTTTTCTTACTGAAACGGAAGGCTCAACATTAACAGCGGCTAGAACAGCTATTTCAGCATCCTCATTGTCTTTTTGATAGGTTGTAGGACGAATGGCGGTGAAGGATCCACCTTGTCGAAGATTTTGCTCGAGTCGGGAAAACAAAGTTCTGTGAGGTTGCCTTCTTTCGGGGTATAAGTTGTGATATTCATTTGCTGCCGCAGTTGAATTACGATGGCATCTTATGTAGACAACAAACATGTCCGTTTTTTCATGGTTTGAAAACTGCATCATCAATTTTGAATATGAATAGCTTACTACAACAACTACAAGTTCTGACACGATACTACTGTAACAATATTATTGACAGATTTGATGTGCAGTTGTTTGTTTCTTAAAAATTTGCAATCATGGATAGTGTGATGTGCTTTAAAATACATCTACAGATCTCAAAAACGATTTTTCTTTATATCTTCTAAAGTACACAAGATAAATAGCTCGAACCTTATATCGTTGAAAAGGAAAAAATCAAGTAATTCAACTGTATAAAAATAAATTATCATTTCCATTTAAAAAATGCAACTTTGGGTCATATTTCGCTACTGATGCAAGCAAAAAATATTTTAATGACGCATATTATTCAATATCTAAATGTCTACAACTTTTATATTTACATATTTTTGATAGGATAAATAGTGTGGATTCTACGCAAGTTTAAAGAAAATGCCGATTTTCACTTTTTGCAATATCTAGTAGGCAACGCATTTCTTTGGAAAACAAGAGAAGGTCTGAAGAGGTAAGATAAATACCTCCATATTGTTCCATTTAACCGACCCTGTAATCTTACCGTTTCCAAAATACCAATGGTGAGCATCGAATTTTGGACACACTGTATATATCGCTTCTAGATTTTTTCTATAATTAATATTTTTAAAGATATTGTTCAGAACAATGTTACAATTCTGGGTTGCAATTAATTGTCGATCCAAAATTACAGAAGCAAACAAAAATACCAGGAAACTCTAAAAAATTAGGCTCATGGATTTACGTTGTTGAACTTGAATTTCAAATTCAAATGTGACAATAGCGTGATTAAATAAATGTTTTACCCATTGTAATTGATATGTTCTCCTGCAAAAGTGAATTGAAGTTTAAAAATTTGACAAAGACGTCGCTAGCTTCTTATCAATGCGTTACAACCCATTAAATTTAAAGTTTTCATGGTGTTTTGGTAACAATTATTTCAGAAATTCCTTCTGCCTTAAAGAACTTATCGATATAGTTCTTAGAATGGTTCTAAAAATAAACATTAAAATACAATAATCTCTTCCTGCCATTAATAAATTATAATATAATATAAATTTTAATGCCTTCAAATCAATAAGCTTGATGGTATTTTTTAATTCAATGAATGGCACCTTGCATGCGCTTCCTCCTTATTGATGCTCATCATTAGTGTAGACAGCTCGAACGAGTCCATTGATTATAGTTTGTATTCAAAAATTTTATAAAAGGCTTTTCACGATTATTACAAATTAAGATCGTTGCCACCCACCAATGCATATTTTTATTTAACTTAAAAGGTTTAGATGCGTGCCAGAAGTTTTCATCTAGTATTACTGATCTCTAACTATAGTTAATAAAAGGCAACAAAAATTGATGTAAAACTTATACTATTTTCGTTATACTGTTATTGTTTGAAGTTTCATATATCAAAAAAACACTTGAAAATAATTTTGTATTATATATCAATTCGTCCAGGGCCAAACTCAATTTAACACTAATGTACTTCCAATCGATTACTAAAAAATAGGGTCGAACATAAAAACATCGAAAAAATCGGATAAGTATCTCCTTTTACGCTTTTAAAGAGTAAATAAAATTTTGCGATCGAACGCAAAATTTGTGGTACTTTGTGTTCTTTGTTATTGTGTTGGTGGCGATTTAAATAATTAATGTTACTTATTTTTATAATTGTGCGGAAAACATTTACATTATTCAACTGAATTTCAACGCGGTGTCTTATATTTTAAATAAATCGTTTCAAAAGTTTCGTGTTGCTCTTTCATGTAGCATGGGTTTAAATGTAACATGACCTTCAATATAATTATATGCAAGTAAAATGTTCAAATGTAATTCACAAATTAACGCATTTCCATACAATGGAGTTTTTACGATGCAAAATTATTTAAGATTTAAGAATTCTAGCATTTACTTTTGGGTGGTGAAATTAGAAGAGTTTAAAATAAAAAGTTCAAAGTTTATACTGATTGACCTTTTACCGCATGAATTTTATTTTCAATCCTCATTAAGTCTATGATTTTAATTTATTATATTCATATAACGGTTAGCAATTTAAACTAGAACATATCCGAAAATTAATTCTAGACAAAGTAATTTTGTCAAATGTGCAGTTACATAAGTCGATTCTTTGATGATTACAAGTTTATCTGTGCTAGCAAAAATATATATATACATAGTAGTGAACTTGTATTCGAGTTCTCTAGTCCTTAAGAGTTTCAAAAGGACGAAATATGTTGGTGATTGTCAGTGTTTGTACAATCTTCAGAATTTCAAGCAGGCGATTCGAGATTGTTATTTCTTGCTTAACGTTTAGTTGGTTATAAATAACTGAAGAAACGATTTATAACTATGTACTTTCACATTCTGTTTATCAAAATGCAGCAAAAACAAAAATTGGTGTTCAAAATGTTCCAATGTTTGGCTGGTCTCAAAGCAGAATTATACTTATTTATAATTATTTTAATTAATATATTGAGGGGTTATACATCTAAGCAGTATTTGGGTTTAGTTTCACTTACCTGATCGCAATTGTCGCAAATGGAGTTTATTGTCTCCAACTGATTTTTATCATTCTCAGTGTTTTGATAAATATGATGATTTAGATTTTATTTTGCACATTTCTTCCTTTATGAATTTAGTACGAGGGAAACAATTTATAATTACATTTTAGATCTAACCTAATGAGCCAGCGATTTGTAACTATCGAATTGATGTTCTAATTGATCTATTAATCTGTTCTAAATTTAACTATATTTTATCCATTGCCCAGATGTAGTAAATTAAGGGTTGTTGTTCATTAATACTGTGATGCTAAGTATACCATTGAGTTATTTAATCCCGGCATCAATTTAATTCTAATTATTTGATTGCGTAAATAGACCTTGTGATCCAATGCTCTTGGTAAATTTAAGAAATCGATTCTTTATTCTTTATTTGTCAGTTAGTTGAAATCGTGATATATTTCCTAGTTTCCAGGCATCCATCTACTCTACAGCAAATCTGTTTAACTTTTACATTAACGTAATCTCGACAGTTTCTAGTTGCTTCACGTATCTGTTGCACCTTTTGCTTGAAAAACAATTTATTTGCCTGGATGCATCTACTCAGTTGAATTGTTCATCGATATTTTGCCTTTCTTCTGTGTTGCCTCCCCGGAATCATGTCGCGTAGATCAGATGTTTAGTGTACAATTTGCTTGAGATCTTTTTTTTTTTGTTCGACCAAACTCATTGTTCAAACCATTTTGGTAATTATATGGTCTACTGCTTAAAATTTCGTTTTATAATGAAGGCAAAAAAAAGTTTTGATTTGTTTTCATCGTGTAATGGCCAAAACTACCGGAGGATGAATTTAAGTTTATTTATAATGAATCTTAAAATGTTTCTTCAAGGATTACCATCAGTGTTTCTAATAACCAAAAAACGGCTACTTCTGATATTCTAAACATAGATAATCAAAACTTCTTGCTTCTTTTCGCATTAATGCAACCTTGGTTTTATGATCGTAGTAGTCCGTGATTTATGAATGTAAACAATTATTTAATGAAGAAACAGGTAAACTGTACTAATCGTCACTGTATTTATTTAATAAATATCTAAACGAATGTCAAGGTTGTTAGATTTTTTTCCGTATACCGCCGCGATATTTTCCCCAATCTCATACGCGCTTGGTGACAACTGCACTTTTTGTGAGGGAACAAAAGACCTTGGTGACTTAAATCAATAAAGTTTATAAGACATATAAGCCAATGAATAATTGACCCGACATGTCCAGTACTTTTATTTGTATGTAATACGCTTTCTATTGTTTATACTATTTCTAATTATATCAATTTGGGTACCCCATATCGTCGTAAAAACTTAATGAAAAGGGTCGCGCTCTTTTTATAAATTTAAATACGACCCCAAATTAACTCCACGCCTCTTTCTTTATTATGTTGCATTAATATAGTACACGGTTTATTTCATTTTACCAATTTTATGAAAAGTTGCGGCAAAATTTTAATATAGGTTGGCTTTAAGTTCAATTTAACCTAAAAATGAAGTGACAAATCTATCCTTGTGTTATCAGAAATTGAAAGTTTCAAACCTCTCGAGAAATGCGCAGGTAAAAATAATCTTGTTATTGACATTGTTCTTAACAAATTATGCAACCACACCAATGACAATAAAAAAATATATAGCCTCATAATGCTAATACAAAATGAAAATAATTGAAACAAGTATCCACAAAGCCGTTTTTCCAATATGAAGCAAAGTATGTATATATTCTTCTGTGACGAGAGATGACATATTTAAATCTTTATTGTCGTATTTTGTACCTACCTGACATTCTGTTGTTTTCGTTTAAGGTTTTCATCTATTATAGCTACTGTTAATTATTGTTTTTGTTTATTTACTTAAAAACAGTTCAAATGTATACAATTTATTCTTTTTTAACAGAAACCTTTTGTTTTTATTTTATGTATGTTAACATTATTGTCAAGACGAATTGAAAAGTTAGGTTCATCTAATCTACCTTGCATAAATAGCTGTTAACGATTTATTTTTACCACCAAGTCAAAGTTTTGTTCAACTAAGAATCAATTTGTCTTAAAGGAAACTGCCTATAGTAACCTGTTAAGATATTAAGGTTGTTTATAAATGTGTTGATACGTTTTTGTCGTTGGGATTAACTGGATAATTTGAAATTCATTTTGCAAGCCTGTATTAAACCACATACTTATATATTTAAATAGATTCAACCAGTGATCCGAATTGAAACTGTGGGTATTTTGACTGCGCACAAGACATGAATAGTGGCGGTATATTTAAACATAATTGGATGAATATTTTATCGAAATAAAGGAATTGCATTTTAACATCATTAAACAGTTCATAAAGTGCAATTTTAACAGTGCAGATTAAATAAAGTATCTACTAGTTTTATACTTAATGATTTATTATTCGTATAGATACAAAATACATACTTATCTACATTTCAGACGTTGTCATGTAATTGTAAGATAAAGTCTATAAAATTATTGTAAACCATGAACGGGACTTGAAATTTGGAAAAAATGTTTTATGTTTGTTGACAAACCTAAACAATTTATTATATAAATCATTGGAAGTAAGTGCTCGGGACTTTTTTTCCTTAGAGAATTAAACGTTTTTGTGACCGTAACACACTTTACTAGCAAACTAAACACTTAATGATTTAGTTGAAAAAATTCATACCTCTTAATTTCGAAAATAATTAGATTTTCCACCAATGACGTTAAATTGTTTGTGGGTAAGCATCTTCCTTATTTATTTAATCATATGGTACATCTTAAATATTGTATTGTGATGTAAGTGTTATGTATGGTGCCCCAGAAGATCAGTATTAACCTGTACAGTGTGGTGACGAAACCGTGTGCAATTGTGGATTGGTTCGTCTTGGCAAAGCATTTACTTCAAGGTTTAGGAAAACCACTAAAACCTAAACATGCCAACCCTTACCCACCCTAGTATTCACATGTAATAATATTAATTAAGTGTGTAATGTGATTGTGTTTTGTGAAATTGTGTTGTACATTTTTTTCCTAATTATCCGGGAGGGTCTTGATGACCAGGTCCGAAACCAAAGTGGTGATTCTCAGAACAACAATTTTTTCTTGTTGACCATGGAGTAGCTGTAAGGTACTGATCACCTTCCATATTTTAGCATCTTCCTTAAAAGGCGTCGTTCGTTTATTTATAATAATGAAATCTTTTTCAAGAAAGTATCTTGAACAAGACATGCATCCTTATAAACTTTGTCGTTAGGGTAGAGATGTCATCAACTTTTCACGTCTCTTTGTAGTTATTCTAAAAGATAGTAGATTATTAGTAGGAGGTAAAACAACATAATTGTTGAGCTTAAAAGTTTGCTGGAGAGGCGTTAGCCAAGACAACAAATTAAGGAAAACAATTATATTTTTAACTCCAAGTGAAATATATTATTTTTCTTCAAGCGTTTTATTGCTAGTTTTCATGTGTTATTTTCAAATTTTCGAGATTCTCGAGTGTTATAGTGACGCTTTTATTTTCGACGAATCCAAGTTGGTTAGTTTACATTCATAATATGACATAATGGAGTACCAACCTCTAAACAGTTGTGAAAACAAAAAGGACTACTGCTTTTAACGTTTACACAGTAAAAGCGTTTTAGCGTCTGCCAGTAGTTCAATTAATATGCCGTTTTATTGTCGATTGAACAAAATATTATTAAAAATCTAGAACTTAAATATTTTTAATGGCATCAAGAAATACCAACTGAAAAATTGAAGATTTTCGTCTTTTTCTTCCTGATGCTGTCACCAAATGCAACTAAACACGTTCACATTTGGATATCCTACAATCAAATACAGTAAATGCTAAAATCACGTGTTTCCCTTCTGCGCATGCGTAACCTAAATGAATGATAGTGCGCAAGTCAAAATACCCCCGATGAATTATTCTAATCGACGCATTTTATGTTTGCGCATCTCATATACTCAGCCAGTGTATTTAAATAATATAGGTCTGTGTATTAATCATACGAAAATAACAACAATAATTTAAAAGTTTAATAGTTTAAATGTTTTGAAACACAATAAAAACATTATTGTAACAATGTCATTTACAACACACGTGTTACTAAATACCTGGCGTTCACGCGCATAGGATTGAAATTCACGTACACAACACAACGGAGATTTTAAGCGATCAACGACGTCAAAACGTGGTCACAACTGGTTGTCAGTCAATTTTGAAACTATCCGAAAAGTTGACATCGCATGGTAAAACCTGTTTCTTTCCAATCCTATGCGTGAGCATCTATGTTGTCATCTCTTTTTTCTTGAAGCAAAATGCAAATCTGTCATCTCTCGGACAATTGAAATAGGTCTACTACATAGAAAAATAAACCGTCTATTATAAATAACTGGTAATGTCAGGTAGGTAGTAAACATTTAAAGCTAACTTCGCGTTGTTAATTTTTTTCTTCACATTAGTACAAACTTAAGATTTGTAAAAACCCAAATTGACATGTTTAAAACTTTTCATTGTCTATTGTTTTCTTACCTCGTTCTTATCTTGAAAATTGTAGAAGCGGTAACTGGAGACTGGAAATAATATCTACGTGAGGATGCACTTTACAAACACACACCTACTCTAAATCAATACTTTTTTAAATATTAACTATGACATTTTTATGCTTTTTCTCAGGGAATTCTGTAACGAAACATGATTATTTGTAACTCATGTTGCGTTTTGTTACATAAAGTCACCTAACTGATGGTCGTAAGGAAAGGACTGTAGCTACGACGAACAATTATGTTGAAATCAACAAAGCCGTATGGGCGTTTTCTTACAATATAGATAGGTACACTTAATGAAATTGCTGAAATTATCTCAGAATAAGAAATTTGATCCTCGATTCAAGCTACCTTTCCATGTTCGGTAGTGTTTAAAACTTTCAATTTATGTATCAATAAATTTCCCTCAAATTTTCGTTGATAATAATGAAAACGAAACGAAAAATAAATCATGACAATTTTTAATTACATTATATTAGTTAACAGAAAAAAAATGAAGTTTTGAATTGATTTCCGTTGAACTTAATTTTGCGATCGATTCTAATTGCGAAGTGAAATTTTATTGGTGAATGTTTAATAAATCGACAAAGAAATAATGAATGGACATGACGGGGTTTGGTTGTAACCCAGTGACACAGAAGTTTTGGGGGGGTTGCAGGATCGATTCCAGACCACCCCATTTCATGAATTAAACTGAAGTTACATTATATATATAAAGAGGGTTGCGGTAGTACAACTGAAAATTTTATTTCTTCCTAATTCTTTTTACTTTGGTAGTTTCATGTTTTGTTACAAGCTAATTAAAGATGAAAGCGTTCGTTTCCTAACTTTAATGTGTAATAATTTACGTTTACTAGACTAGCATTTGTAAAATTGAGAAAGGTTAGTTAAATCAAATGTGCGATCTTCAGAGATACGATCTTGTTAAAATATTTATTTGAGTATTTGACTGTTTGTTTCAGAAGGACCTCGTCAGAACATTAAACCGATGATTTCAGCGGGAATAGAGGGACGCCACAACTACATGACGTTATCCAGAACCTTGGGGCGGTCCGCCCAAACAACATCCCGAGTTTCTTAGACCCGCACCAAAACCACTTCCTCCGAATAGGTATGTTTTGTGTTACAGTCGAAGATGGATCTTCATCAAAGTTATATTAGCAGATACAATGGTGTGACGATTAGCACTTCTCGCCAATGGAACCGATTGGGTCCCACCCAACGTCCTCCTAAGCAAGTATCCATCACCGCCAGCCGCAACCCCAGTAAATCTAACACAACCGAAAGAGGATGCGGCAGAAGAACTAATCGTATTCGGTTTACTCCAGGTTACTACCACCTCCTCCTCCGTTTATGTATCATCATACCGGTCCGTACTCATCTTTATATCAGCCTACTTATACTCCACCTCTTCGAACAAGTTATCCTCAACCACCTCCTTGTCGCCTTTGGAACCACCGTACACACCAACAACGCCATCAGCTACCGGTGCTGCCATTTTTTTCTATCTCCTTCAGCTACCTTTAGTCCGCCAGCTGTTATTCAACAGCAACCGCCTCAAACAATAACCACACGTGTTGAGCGGAAACCGTCCCCTAGCTTTAAAGTGCCATCTGGTAAAGAAGGTTCATTGAAACATAGAATTTTGACAAGTGCCCGGTGATAACGTGCACCACGTAAGGCATTCTTTAGATGCGCAGAAAGATGGCCCGAAGTTTTCAGAATCTACCAGAAAACGACTTACTGCCACCGTATCACCTCAAGATCACCCGCTAGAACGGGTAATAACGTCGTGCCTGTGGGAAACTTTACCAAGGGCTCTTTATACAATTAACAAATGGCGAACTCAGACCAATTGAAGACATGCGAACGGAAGACTTTGTTAATTCGGCCGAACGCAGTCCAGAACTTAGATTGGCAGATAGTACTGTTGTGCGGATCGAAGAAAATCCCATTACTGGAACTGGAACCGTCACTCTCAGCTACAATCAAAGAAGAACTCAGGTAGGATTTTTTAAATGTATTTTGGTACGCGAAGAATTTCCGTTGTAATTTTTATTGTCTTTAAATTGCCGCCGCTAGCATAATCTATGGAATTTAGAATGGACGATCTAAATATTGGGCAAGTTAGTAGACTAAAAGCAACTGTTGCGTCTCGTAATGTTTTTCTTGGCACTAACACCTCGTATTTAAAACTTATCATACACACTTATATTCATACAATGTAGTTTAACGGTTTAATTTAATTTTTACAACGATTACTAGAATTTAATAACTAGCGGCCAGTCTTCGACACAATGTAATTAATTTTAATGGAAAAATCCGCTAAACTGCTACCGTAATCAGTAACAAGGAATTAACAAAATTCCACTAATATTAATTCTATAAACTGGAATTACACCTTCAGGCAAGGTAATGCAAGGTCGCTGACCACAGCCAACTATTTATAATACCACAAGTTGTAACATGATCATTTGAAAAGTTTTAAACATCTCAGGCACGAATCGATACCGAAACTACATTTCAGGTCAAACTCAAATTCATAAACTTTCAACGTTTATTATTTTTCGTCCTAATAAAATATATATACGGTGATATCTGTTGGCCAGAAAAGACCAGGTCATAAAAATGAAGTGAGTAGGACGGCGCCAGACGATCCCCAAATAAGCCGGAGGAGATAATTGGTTCTTTGGAGAGAGAAATTGGCATGTGACTGTTGAGGTAGGCCTGGGACGTTCAAGGTCATCGGGTCCCGGAACAACTCTCACCTCCCCGAAGCCGTTTTGTAACCGCAAGCGCGTAGTACTATGAGATTATACGCCGTATCGTAGTATGTACATTCGAGCTAGTTTTCCGACAAATTAATATTCGCGGCGTATTATCCTTAGAAAATTTGATCTTCGAAAGATTTTGAATAAATAAATTCTCTCTATTTAGCTGATTACGCCAGAAGCGATTTTTATTTTAGATAAGAAATAATAAGCTTTGCTTATTTATTTCGCCATCTGTTTTTTTACTTGTGTAACTTGTTTAACCTGAATCGTACTAGAAAATGCAATCATGGATTAATACGAACATTTGCAAACGGTTTTGCGATCGCCTGGACTGGTGTGACGCCACAGACCATTTTTGAAGCTAGAGTATGTTGTTTAATCGGCGCAAAATACAATCCTTTATTTTTATGGTTTAAAAGCGCCGTAATAATTAGGTGGGTTCTAAAATTTGATTTGATTTATGGGTAGAGCATTTTTAAGCTACTTTCACCCACAAGCGTGCAAATTTTATGATTCGCCATTAAAGTTCGCCCGCAAGAGAGAGAAACTTACATTTTTTATTTAATTAAGGTTTAATTTATTGCTAAATTACAATTTTAATAGGTGGAATTTGAAGCATCGTTAGAACATCCATTTTTGTGTACGGTCAAGGATGGCATTGTGCGCACCCGAACGTAACTCTGGTTTAAAAGTACATCGGTTAAAAGTGGAGATATTTTAATATCGTTAACGCCACGAGAAACGACAACAAACGCAACGATAACATCTACGCGTGGTTCTACTATAATAACAACGGCAACAACAACGGCTGTCACAACTCGGCAAATCTCGGCCGAACCTTCTTATCATTTAGTTAATCCCTGACCAAAATTTGCAAATAGTTCGGGGTTAATTATCACCCAAACGTCAATAGTCGGCTTAAAATAATAATTCAGTTTCGCCAGATTGTAGTAATTCTAAGAAAAGGGAGATGGTCAGCTCCAGATCAAGTCTGTGATGAAAATGATAAAACGTTAGAAAAGTAAAGACCTAATGTTTTAGATTTATATAAAAATTAGTTATTGTCTTCAATATGAATAAAAGATATAGTTTATCAAATGAATTAAATGTGCAGCTTATTTTTTCACTTCACTAGTGGTCTAACAAGAAACTTAAAACTCAAAAATTTTTCTTAGAACCGTTACTGGTCCCAATAATTTCGCTGTTTCAATCACAAATAACTGCAGTTTTAAAACGAATTCAAAAGTTCGCATTCGATTGTGATAAATAATTTTGATAAACTAAATTTTGAACGGATTATAAATTAACCTGTAGCGGAAAGTATGTGTGTTTGTTCCCATAGGAATATGTGACTGATCGTTTGGGGGAAAAATTAGATTTAGGTTTTCATGACAATATTAGGCAGGAAGAAAAGTAGAAATTAAATTCCAAGCTGCAGGTATACGTAATGTTTTTTTTTTAATTTTGAGAACGAATTGAGTATTATGTTGAGTGATATATATACTACTAAACGCAAACAATTAACTGGAAGTTTTTTTTTTTTGTTATACGTAGAGAGTCTGTGGCATGCAAATTAATCTGCCACTGCCGATCTCAAGGAGTCGTGTGATAGAACTGCTTTTAATGTTTTCACAAAGATCTGTATTTTATTAATTTACTGTGTATTTTCATAAATTGATACATGCACGAACTGATTTATATATATAGCATAGCGTTTGTTACTTATGTAGAAATGTTAGAGTATTGAAAGACAATGGTGTCTTTACACCGGTCAAAATATTCTTTATGCTTTTTAATGTTGTATTATTTTAATTTCATGTGAATTCTTGGCTGTGATACAGTAAAGTATGTGGTATGGGCGACGCTTTCCTCCATGTTTCTGTCACAAATTAGTGTGTTAAAAGAGATCTGTATCGAACTTGCGTGTATATTCTAATTGCAAAAAGATGGTATTTTTATAAAGAAGAGTGCAATAACTTGTTGGATTTTTAACGATGCAATATTAATATGCGATTGAATAATGCAGGTTCTTTTACAGATTTCTAAAAAAACGTTAAATGTTGCCAATGTATTACCTCAATGTACGCTAATTAATAAACATTGTGTAGAAAGGATTGTTAAATGTAATGACAGTAACATGCAGCGTTGTTCATTTAAACAGATTTATAGAGGTCTGACAATCGCTGTTTAGCCATAATATTATATTAATTATATACATATTGTTATGTATAGTTGTTTTATACTGACACAAATAACTATTTTCCGTTAATACAAAAATAAAATTATAGTATATATAAATACATATATATATATATTCATTATGTAATACACAGTCCAATATTTGTCAAATGTTCATAAGATAACAAGACATTGTATAAAATTATTTGATCTACTTCAAAATATACTTTTATGTATGATTACTATTTTGCCTTTCAATAATCTCTCGCTATAAAATCCAACGATTTGTCGATGTGCTCTTATAGTTTAGCTCTTCGTGGATACCAGGATACAAAAGGCAACAATGTTGGATAAGAGTGACCATTTTTTATCCATATCACATTTTTGTCAAAACAATTTTGATTCCTAAAATTCAAAACGAAAAAGAAGCAGTTAAATTATTGGTCTTCTATAATTAATGTAATAGAAACAGCAATTAGAGGTGATCAACTACTCCAGATATCTTCAAACTCTATCAAAGATACATAGAAATTAACAGAGGTCCAAACTCACTGCTAATTGTATTAGAAATAAAAGATTGGTAAGGCTTAGGTTGCAAGTCAAACTGCTCAAATTTTTTTCAAAATCGATAAATATGGGAAGCCTGTTTAATTATTGTAATAATTGTTACTACGTCAAGAACTCTCAATCAACATGCGTAAAAGTTCTAGAAATTACCAGTATGACAACTTTTCGATGTGTGTCATAACTCATAGCAATAATCAGAAAATTATTTTCTCGGAACTCTGTTTCATTATCATAATAATAATTATAACTCATCAAGCACTGTCGATCAAAGTTTAGAAATTACCAGCACCACAACTTTTCGTCGAATGTCCTGCTGGTACCAAAATTACAAAATTATTTCAAAACCAATAACTATCAGACCCTGTTTAATTATCATAATAATTACTAGAACTATCGATCAATGTAGCAAAAGTTCTAGAAATTACCAACCATCAACTTTTCATCAAAGCGTCCTGCTGGTAGCAGGAGTCAAAACCGATAAATATCGGAACCCAGTTTATAATTATTATAAATACTATTAAATTTGTCAACTGACGGTCAACGTACAAAAGTTCTAGAAATTACCAGCATGACAACTTTTGATCTAGTGTCCTGCTGATACAAAGAGGATAAAAAATGATTTCAAACCTATAACTGTGTTTAATTATTGCAAAAGTTCTAGAAACTAATGGCATACGGAACCCAGTTTAGTATTATTAAATTTTGCCAAACACTGACAATCAACATTTTTAATTATTAAAATTAAATCAAGAACTGACGATTAACGTTGCAAAAAGTTCTAGAAATTATCAACATGGCAACTTTTCGCCGAGTATGGTAGAACCAAGAGTTAAAAATATGATAACCATCGGATCCTGTTGTGTACATTTTAATTAACAGAGCAATACGTAACTAGG